>VZTR01016156.1:117064-129769 GCA_013400775.1 Chaetops frenatus | reverse complement strand
AAGGGAAGGGAAGGGAAGGGAAGGGAAGGGAAGGGAAGCTGTCCCAGGAAGCAGCAGCAGGTGCTGCCTGGCTCAGGAGGCTCTGGGCATGGAGGAGCCTGGCTGGGAAGAGCATCCTGGGCTGCTGTGCCCAGGGGAGGCTCCAGGAAGCCTCTCCAGCAGCTCATCCCTGGAGGAGGTGATAATGGTGCTGCCTGTGCCAGGCAGAGCCAGGCAGCTCCAAACAGCTCAGCACAGCTTGTTCCAGGCTCCTCAGGCTGCTGCTGGTGCCTCACAGCCCCTCATGAGCTCTGGGTACCAGGAACTCACAAACCTCTTCTTCTGAAACATTGCTCAGTCCCATGGAAGGAAAAAAAAACCCACTCTAAAATGTGATGAACTGTTCTTCTCTCTTCTGTTACAAAGTGGTAAGAAAGGTGATGTGTGGCTTTAAATACTGTACACAACTTGGAAGGAGGGACACAGATGTACAGTACATACCCAGTGATAGCAGCAGAATTTTGTCTACTAAAAGACAGCACCTTGTAAAAGGAAAGAAAATCTAGTTTTATTTTCAGTGGATTTTTTCCAAAACTTTAAGTTTTTTGTTAAAATCAACTTTCCAATTTCTCAGGAAGGTTTCAATTGAATCACATTCTGCTGTTCTTGCAGTCTTTTCTTCAGCCTTACTGATTACAAAGTAACCCCCAAAACACTTCTTATGTTTCTGGGGAGGAAAAACAAACCCCTAAAACTTCAATTGTAGAAACCTAAAGTTGTATTTCAGAACCTTCCCAACTGCTGTCCTACTCAAATTCCTCATTAGGGAAGAGACACAAACACTTGTCCAGTGCAGTGAAGACACCAGGTTTCTGAAGGCCAGTGAGGAAGACAAAATGCTGTGAAGAATCCTGAAGTGATTTACAACCCAGACTAAATTTATTTATTGCAGATGACTTTCTCTAATCCTTCTCCTGCTGAAGTTATCTCTGCCTTCAGCACTGGGTGTCGATGACAGAGGTATTACCACTACACATCAAAACATTGCTATAATTTCTCTCACAGATCTATACCAGTCACAACAGGTTGCTGTGATTTTTCCAGATAAAAACCCATAAGAAAACTGTTTTTTTCTTGTTAGCCAGCTGGAGTTAAAAGAAGTGACAGCCAGAATGAGCAGACACTCCTGGCAGTTTCAATGAGAGGCTCTTAATTACAAGTCACAAGAGTAGGGGTCATCTCCTCTGAGGCCAGGACATTTGAATGCCTCCCTCTGGGTTACACTATTACAGGAAAATGTGTTTGTCTACTTAGAACAACTCCTGAAAAATAAACAAATTGAGTCAGCAAACAGGTTTTTCAAGGAATGAATTTTGAAAGTTACAGCTTCAATGTTGACATTTCAGGGAAAGTCTGAATTGCAGCAAGTCCGTGTAAAAATGCAGAATTACTTATTAACATTTAGGGATGCCATCTTGAAATGCTACACATAAAACAATGTCCCTTCCTCACTCTGCAGTTGCTGTGAGGGCTGATGCTCCTGCAGGGAATGGTCTCCTGGCTTTGGCCACCTCCAGAGGTTCTGTTCCTTCCCAGGATGCTGGGATTCTCTCCTGCCACAACCCCGTCCCAGTTCCAAAGAGAACCAACATTCCCAGCATTGCTGGTGCACTCAGAGCTCTTCACCAGCTTTTAGCCTGGTCCTCCCCTGAGGTGTAACTCCTAAAATAGGGATTTTCCACCTGGAGAAGAGAAGGCTCCAGGGAGATCTCATTGCAACATTTCAGTACTTACAGGGACCTGGAAGAAAGACGGGGACAAAGTTTTTGGCAGGGCTTGTTGTGATAGGACAAGGGGGAATGGTTTTTAAGCTGAAGGAGCGTTGATTTTGATTAGATCAAGGTTTTTTCAGGGTGGCAAAACAGTAGCACAGGCTGCCCAGAGAGGTGGTGGATGCCCCATTCCTGGAAACACCCAAGGTCAGATGGGGTGGAACTCTGAGGAACCTGCTCTAGTGGAAGCTGTCCCTGCTTATTGCAGGGGGATTGGAATTTATGAGCTTTAGAGGTCCCTTCCAACCCAAACCATTCTAGGAAAAATGGGAATAACCACTTTAGCACTGAGGTTGGACTGCAGTCTGAGTGAGGGCAGCACTGGGAGGAAGCCAGGAAATCTTTGCTGGGAATGCTGTCAAGAGCAAGGAGGACAAGCTTTGTGCTCAGGGGTCCAAATAAGAGCTGGGTATAAAGTTCCTGAAAGTAGATTTTCAATACATTTCACTCATTTTCTCCTGCCTTTGAGCTGTTCACTGTCACCTCCAGTGCATTCCTCACTCGATCTGCCATTGGCTTGCTAGAGCAACACATGGTCCCCACTTCTGGGTACAGATTTATTAGGATTCCAGCTTTGTCTGAGCAACATGATATATGCTGCTAAATAAAGGAGAGATCAAAAACACAGGCTTTGGATATCAAGCATCATACTGTCCTCCTTTGTGAAAACAATTCAGCCAAAATTACATATATGGGAAAAACCAGAGTTAGTCAGGATGATTTATTAATTGTACATAACATGCCTGAAGGCAGATTGGGAATGGAATTCAGATGGATGGACACAGAGGAGGATTAAGCTAATAATGGCAAAGGCATGGTGCAACTTCTTAGTCACAAAGACTTTCATCACATGAAATTATTTTCACAGATGATATTTATCCTACAGCAGGAACTGCCCTACAGTTCCTCTCTTAAACATTACAGAAACTGAAATGCTGGTGTGATAAAACTTTTATGCTTCCCAGAGACTTTCTTCAAGTCTCCTTCATATCAAAATTTGACAGCAAAGCACTTTATTCCTAAGTCTGACAGGTGCTCTGTTCATTTAGTTGGGAAACTTGCTCTTTGCTTAAGATCTGCCACATAAGGGCTAAATGGGATCCTTTCCATATTGAAAAGGAAAACAAGAAAGGAGCTAAAAAAGTGAGGAAAATTGCCCAAGAGAGCACTCTTTTTACCTGAAAATAAATGTTAGGGTTTTTTTTCTGATTGATTCAAAACTTTCTGTCATAGGGATTCATTTAGCTCATGATTTATCAGCACTGGGCAGAAGGGTTCTGCACTGGTCTGGCTTGCCCATTAACTGGCCATGGTGATATTTCCTGCATTTTCCCTGCAGTGGCCATTGCCAGAGATTGGCTGTTGGGATAAACAGGCCACGCTCTGCTCCACCAGGGAAAGTCAAGAAAATGCTCTCTCTCAAAGGGGAAGGACAGAGCAGAGGAGCAAGGATTGGCAGGAGATCCATGAGTAGCTTGGAAAAGATTTTTTTTAATTTGTCAAGAGCAGGAGATGCCAAACCCATTCCCAAATGCACAAGTGGCCCTGGAAGTCCCACATTATGGAAGTCCTGCATTAAAGAAGTCCTACATTGAGGAAGTCCTACACTGAGGAAGTCCTACATTGAGGAAGTCCTGCATTAAAGAAGTCCTGCATTAAAGAAGTCCTACATTAAAGAAGTCCTACATTGAGGAAATCCTACATTAAAGAAGTCCTACATTGAGGAAGTCCTACATTAAAGAAGTCCCACATTAAAGAAGTCCTACATTGAGCAAGTCCTACATTAAAGAAGTCCTACATTAAAGCCCCCTCACCCCTCTCAGCTGGGATTTACACCAACCTGAGAGCCTTGGAAGGGCCAATGCAGCACAGCCAACTCCTGTTCCAAAGAGCCTTCCTGCCAAATGGAATAAGGCAGCACCAGAGAGGAGCTTCACACCAGTAATTAAACCTGAAGGGAAATCCACACTCTTTGATCCTCCCAAGGCATGTGCTGCACTCACAATTTCCTCTCAGTTCCCCTGTTTTGGTGGAGCAGAGGTGGGAGGAAGGCTGCAGATGCTGTCAGACAAAGAGCTGGTCCCCGTTACTGTTGCAGATGGTGGAAGCAGAATCCTCTTTCTTTTCACACTATCAATTAAGCAATGTTGCCAAACCCACATCAGCTTCTCAGTCAAACATTTCATTTCTCAGCACTCTCTGTGTGAAGTTTGAGAGCTACAGTATGTTCTGCCAGCGGCCTCCAGAAAGCTGCTTTGCATTGTTTTGCTTAAATGGCTACAAAAGTGCTGTCAAAGAGACACTGTCAACTGCAGCTTTTGTGTTTATGTCTTTTTTACTTAAAAAAAAAAAAAAAGAGAGAGAGAGAAAGAAAAAAGAAACAAAACCTTGTGGAGTTGAAAGAACTGATTTCTGCTTGTTTTATCAGTCCTTTTTACATTCCTTTGGCAGACATTGGATTTCCCTCTGCTATTCACAGTGCAAGCATATTCAATATTGAATAGACCTTTTTGACAGTTTTTGAACTTCTTCCATAAAATTCCAAATGCACTGATTCATGGGGACTTGTAAAGTTCCTGCAACATTAAAAAAAAAGTCCACCCCAACTCAAGAATTGTTTTACATCAGGGTAATCTAAAACTTCTGCTCCTTCATCTATATGATTTCTCAGAGCCAGAAAGAAACACTTTCACAAGTGATTTGTCTGCCTTTTGCACTGAGAGGGACACAACAGCAAACACTCACTGTCTGGAAGTCAAGAAATCTGTTATCTAATTATCTAATTATCTAATATTATACAGGCTCTGCTTTTGTCTTTCAACACCTAAATGGGAGCAAAATGCTGCTCTTGGAAAGCACAGGCCATTGATTCTCATATTTTAATGAGTATCACTGAGAAACAACCATTGGACACATTCAAACACGAACTAAATTTCACTACTATCGTTGTAGATTTTTTTTATTCACTGCACACTTCCATATTTTGAGTTTCCCAGCAGCCTGAGTTTATTTTTTTCCTCAAGTATCCCCTCCATTCCCCTAATGCTGCTTCTCTGACAACCAACAGCACGGCACCAATACTGAGTATAATTTAAAACTGCTCCTGTTTCCTTACTTCAGGGGTATTTCCAGCCTGATCCTCACTTTGGAAAAGCAGATGTGAATCTGTGTTAATTAATAAATGACAGTAGTGGTGATTACAGTAATGTGTTATGAGCTATTCTCAGCTGTTTCCAGACACAGAGTGGTGGTTACATTTTCTACTCTATGGCCAGCATAAAGGAAATAAATAAAGCAGTGGTTCTCAATTTGTTGTCCACAGATTCACTGGAGTAATTCCCACATAAAGCAGTGAAGTCTACGGTCACTGAGCACAAATTCAATACACAAGAGCCCACATGTTCTAGTGGAAAATTTTTTGGTAGCCCACAAAGGAAAAAAAAAAAAAAAGGATGAAAACCACTGAGGACTGAAGCACATACAAATAGAGCATTAGATCTCTCACATATGTACTCCTGGGGAAAAACTCCCACAGAAAGCACCAGGAATTAAATCTATAGAAATGTTATACAGCTCTATGGAATTTCCTCTGAAGGCCTATAGAATTTAGTACAGCAGGGAGTCCTTTTCAGAGCCCTTTTTTTTCCAGACAACTCGCAGAAGGATATAATTCTAATGAATGGGATTATAAAAAAAAGAAAAAAAAGTAATAGATCAACAATAATCTTCTATTAAATTATTTCCCATAGAAGTATTGGCAGCAATAGCTATTAACATTATTTGATAAAACTGGAGAGATGTATTGATTAGTGGAGCCATTCTGTCCTGACACAGAGAACTCAGGCAATTTATGTTGCTATTCACTCTTAGGCAAAGGGGTTTGTTCTTTTTCTTTTTTTTTAAACACCTAGAACCCCCTGAATAATTACTTTAATCAAATAAGAAACTATTTTATCTGCTGTCCTTGACAGGAACTTTGCCTCGTGCTACCTGGCAAATCCACTACTGCTGCCATGTAAATACTTATTGGTCACTGATATTTTTGATGGATTTTTTGTGATTAAAGATGCAATTTCCCCTGGGGATTCCCAGCTCTTGGCCTTTGCCTGAGCATGCCCAGGTCCCACAAGGAGGCTCAGGGAGGGACAAAGGTTTGGTTCCATGGCTGGTACAAGCCTGGGGACAGCAGAGCTCCTTGCACAGTGGGTGAGGCAGGAGCAGCCAAACTGAAAAAGGAGAGGGAACCATGGACTGACAGAATCATTTGGGTTGGAAAAGCCCTGTAAGACCATCGAGTCCAGCTCTGCCAGCACTGCCCCATGTCCCCAAGGGCCACATCCACAGGGATTTTAAATCTCTCCAGGGATGGGGACTCCACCCCTGCCCTGAGTAGCTGTGCCAGGGCTGGACAAACCTTTGAGTGAAGCAATTTTTCCCAATATCCACCCTAAACCTCCCCTGGCAGAGCTTGAGGCCATTTCCTCTTGTCCTGACCCTTGTTCCCAGGTGGAAGAGCCCAACCCCACCTGGCTGTCCCCTCCTGTCAGCTTTCCTTGCCACAAAGGGTGGTGACAAACAAAGGAACAGGAGAGAAGAGATGAGGATACAGGCTTTGGAAATTCCTCTTGTCCCAGCTTTCTCCCCTTCCAGTTACAAAGGGAAGGAAGAAAAATTGTAATGAAACAACCTTCCATGCCTTGTAGTGCAGGGGTTTGTGAACTGATTAAAATATCCTGCAGAAAATACTGAGTCTGTTTGGGTTTGATGATTTTCTCTAGATCCTCATTAGCTTTATCATCGATTCATCTCTAATCTTTCCCACAGTGAGGTGGCAAAGGCAGATTTTCAAGGATCTATCAAACAAAAGCAAAATCTCAGGCAAGTAAAAGCATTTTCTTCCTTTGATGATGCAAATATATCTGGAAATAATTTTTTTTACATTTTATTTCTGGGTGTCTCTTCAAGTGCCCTTCATTTTGTCTCCTTTCCGTCATTTACCTGAATATTAGCCTAATACAGGGAAGCAAAATATTGAATTCCACCAAATTTGGGGAGTCAACCTCACAGGAGCCTGAGCCTGATGATTTTTTTTTCCCCCCCAAAGAAAAATGTGCTCTCCATGATAAATCCTAGCCCCATTGAAGTCAGTGGCAAAATTCCTAAAGCTTTCCTCCCCTGGGAGCAGGATTTGGCCTGGCAGGGATGGACAGTAGCTAAACCCACCACCTTCCATCCCTGGAGATCTTCCCAGGGCAGCAGTAATCAAAATAATTCATTTGCAGTTCTAAGCCTTTGATGCATGACTGCTGAGAAAGAAGATTTGTGAAAGCTGTGACAAACTTACACCTCAGCTTTCAGAAAAGGAGAAAAAAATCTGTTACTGGAAAATTTGCCAATTTTTTCCCTCTAGCCCTTAATGCAGAGCAATCCATTTGACCATATAATTATTACTTAAAGGAATGGAGTGGGTTAAAGAAGTGTAATTTATGAGGGTGAACAAGGAAACAGATGAGATCTATGGAAGAAATATTAGAAGAAAAATACAAAAAATCAGAGAAACAATGCTGTATAATGCTGTCAGACCTAAATCAAAGTCACAAAGGAAAAATGAGATGCTCGTGTACACAGATTATGCCACCACCAGTTTCTGCTGGAGAAGGAAGAACCTTGGCAATCAAGATTATCTGATAATTACCTTTCTTAATGCATTAAATTCACTCAGCTTCACCTTCAGGCATTAGCTGGAGAAAATAATGACACACATCCTCATGGTTAATGGTTAAACCCTATTTCCAAGAAATCTATTACATGTGGTGTCACCTAGAAAGCCACACAATAAAGCACCTTTAAAAGAAGCAAGAATAGAAAAGGATGGGGTTTGGAAACATAAATAGCAGTTGTTTGCATCAGAACATTTTAACGTGCAGGCTTTAGTAACACTAATGAAAGTTTGATTGTCTTTGTTAATTAGCTCCCCGCCCTCCTTTGTCAGCTGCAGCACAAACCTTCTCCTGCCAGCATCTCAGGATGTATGAGACATCATTAAACACCATTTTAAAATGAACATTTCATTTAAAAGAGATTAATTTTCAAAGTATGCCAGTGCTTGAAAAGTAATCTGCAAAACGATGCAGCTGCTGAAGAATCCCTGCACCTCCCAATTCCCCAGTATTTATGGACAGATCAGGCCACGTGCTGCTGCTAATGAGGTTTGGAGAGTCTATTTGATAATCCACCAGCCCACAAAGGGATCTTGTGAAACGGCCAACCCCCTTTCCCACAGGATGTGCAAAGCAGCCCTGGGCCAGCAGAGATCCAAACACATCCTCTACCCAGTCATACAAGCCCTGGGAAGAAGAAATTTAACCTGAATCTGCTTTTCAGCCCTCCCTGCACACGAGGACATTCCCTCACAGGCAGCATCTCCAAGATGAGGTCCTGGTGGGGGGCTGACCCTCAATCTCGGGGTCCCAGGTGCTCAACCCAGCACATTCCCCATGGGGCAGACCCCCTCCAAGTACCCTCCTTTTCCAGACCCTGTCCCCTGCTATTTCCAAAGGAGTGATGGAATTTCACCTTGAAATGCTTTGCAGGGAGTTGCTGGGTTGTTCTGGGTGTTTGAATTGGTCACACCAGCAGGAACCAGAATCTTCTATGGTTCATTGCCATCACCATGGGGTCAACACGAGAGAAGAAAAATGGACCAGGGCTGCTTTGTAAATGCAGAATGAAACATCATTTTTAATGTAAAATTTGGTTGGTCTTACAGAAACTGACCAATATTTTTCTCATGAATAACTTATTGCTGAAAAGAAAAGTCGTTTCTACTTGAGAACAAGGGAGGTGTCCCTCTGCAGCATATACAAATTCCAGAATGTGCTTCCAGAAAAACCTGGGAAATGGCTCTTCCCAGCTGGGATGCCCTTTATCTCATGGTGAGTTTCCTCTGAAGTGCAAACTGGAACTGTCTGAGCCAAAAAGACCAAAAAATTTTAGGTAATTCTAAAATATTCTGTGGATTCTGTCAGGTCTCCAGCTGCTCCACTGGAACACGGAGAAGGAAATCTATCAGTCACATCATGCAACTGCTTTAACAGTGCTTAATGAAATGGAATTTGGTACACGATTTGGGGGAAAAAAAAATTAGAGGACAGCTGATTTTCTCCCATGCTACTACAACTCTGGTGACTCCCACAGGACTCCTGCCTGTCACGGACCTGAATTTAAACCAATTCTTCAGCAATGTCTGGGAGTAAAGACAGAAATTTAATAACTTTGCTGAAGTCTCAGGAGTTGATGAGATTTTAGCATTATCTTTGGGCACAATAAATACTAAAATGGAAACTGAATTGGCTTTCACTTGCTATCATTTGAAAGTGTTCTTGTTTTTTTTTTTCAATGTGGATTGCTTAATTAGAAATACAGGTGCATTCACTGTGCTGTATTTCACTGCTTAACTTTAAAAGCCATTTTTAAACTACTGGTACAAAGCAAAACCAATACTTGCTGTTTAATTGGTTTTACCAGAAGTCATTTTAATCTAGTAATTTTAAAATTAATTAATTTTAATTGCACAGTGCAAATATTTATCTGTCAATTGAGGACCCATAAAATGAATATGGGAAAGGAATAAAGGTGTCACTACAAGTGGTGGAATCAGCAGCTTCTGTGTCAGTTACTGATTTGCCATTATAAATAAGATTTTTCCCTTCTGTTGTATGACACTGTTTTGGATATTTTTTTGTATGGACTAACCATTAAAGCACTCCATGTATGACTCAGAATGTAATTTTATTCATTCAAAGTCAGGACTACAATGTACTTTTCCAGGGTCAACACCTACACAGTCTCCAGTGCCCTGTGCAGAGGAGGTGAGCAGCACTGACAGGGCCATGCCCCAGACATTTTGTGCTGCACTTGGCAGAGCACAGCCTGGCCCAGAACTCATGGAAAATGCTGTGAATCCTTCAGCTATCCCAGGTGAAACAGCCACATTTTCTGTGCACACTGGTTACTTAAGCAGATTCCCTGGAGTTTACTGCAGGAGAAAAGCAACCTCGATTTGGTCATTAAATTTAGATTCTTTTCACTCATTCACACAGTCAAAAAAGGTATTTGTATCACTTTGCTTTTCAATTGATGGAATAAAATTAGCTGCAAAACAAGTGTCCTTGATCATGAATTATATAAAGCAATGTATTTATTTGGAATTCCAAATACACAAAAGATGTAAAGACAGTGAATGACAAAATACACCTGCCAAAAGAAGAAAGGATCCAATTTTCCATGCATAGTACAGATCATATTCTTAAACTGGCTGGAGCAGCCTGAAAATGTTAATCTAAGGGGCACATCCTTACAGTCCCTCTGACAAATGTACCTTAATTGTTGACTGACAGATTTTAGGCACCTGCAGCAGCGTCAGTGAGCAAGGCCAGGTGGGTTCATCTCATGGAACTGCTTAATCTTTAATGCAATTAATGGAAACCCTGCAGAAGCAGAGAGAATCCATTCTGTCCCATGTCTGCATTCTCATCTTCCCAGCAGCTCTATCCAAAATGTACCTGTGCCTCTAGGCAGAAATCCAGTGCATGAAAGTTCAGCACAAGGAAGGTCATGCTTGAGCTGAGACCAGAGTTTCACCTCAGGTGGAGTCCTCTCTTCTAGAGTGGCCAGACCAGTGTTCCAGTAAATGTTTGGAAATGAACAATTTTTTGAGCAAGAGGTTGGTTTTATGGATTTACTAATCCCTCTGCTGGGTTTCCTTTCCCTGAGAAAATGCATTTTTGCCCCTTTGAGGCTAGAGGAAGCAATATGAACCTTCAGGTGCAATTCTCCACCTTAGAATCAGAATCATTCAAGTTAGAATATTTCTGACTTCACCTTTAGTGTCATCAAGTCCAACAGTCAACCCAGCAACACCACCACTAAACCATGTCCTTAAGAGCTGTATCCACACATTTTTTAAACACTTCCAGGGATGGTGACTCCACCACTCCCTCTTCCAAGTCTTCTAGGTCTCTTCATCTCCAAGATTGCTCATCCATCAGATTTGCAACAGCAACTCTCTGCTTTTGCAAACCAGTCCAGGGACAAAAGAGGTGGCCCTGTGAAGTAGGCACTGAGGGCAGACAAACTGACCCCACAAGAAAAAGTCCTCTCCAAAAGATGCTCAGCTTCAGAGGACTCTGTCTTTGGTCCCAGCACTGTGGGTGGGCATCCACAGCTCACAAACTCAGACAAAATCTCCTCCCTGTTGATTGCCAAGGACCAGCTGGGCAGGGGGACACCCTCAGGTTTTGGTTCCTGTGCCCTAAGAACTGTGACCATTTTGAATGACACCATCAATGGCTACCAAAAAAACCCCAATGCAAAACAGAGGACCCAGTCCAGGCTCTATGGTTATGGACCCGGAGCAATTTCAAATGATGTAAGGAATTATCAAATTAATTTAAGTTCCTTCCAGGTCAGACAGTCCTGGGCAGCCAACTGGACTGGGTTCAGTCTGAGACCTTGGGCAGAATGGATTCCAGCCAATATTAATAATTGCTTTACTAATTGAGGTCCTTTGTTTAGAATCTACAAATTATAATTTAGGGTCTGAGGCATCTGCCGTTCCCTTTCACAAAAAATTAAAGCACCTGGGTGACAGTATTACTATTTTTCAGCTCTTGTTGAGCATAACAGTTTTGAGATCTTGAAAGTGGTAACATGCTTCTTTCATACAGTTTGGTGTTCTTCTTGCTTTCTTTGGTCCTTTGGGAATGATTGGAACCATGAATATCCTCTGAGTGACCATCTTGGATCAAAGGGAGTCATTGCTCAGTGATACAACTTTATCTGCATTAAAAAGGAGAAGGAGAACTCCATGCCACTATTTTTCCACTTTATTTGTGCAATAATGTGAAAGCCCAGACCAACTCAGAATTATGCAAAATACTGGACACAAAGTGTCTAATTACATTCTGACTTTCCTGCGTTCTAACACCCTAAGTCAAAGCAGGTGAACTATGAAGAACATGAAATAATTGCAATCATTATCACACAAAATCCACTGTACATGATTTTAGAGTGCTTTTGGGCTAAATCTATCTTTAGCTTAGCCCCATGGTATAAAGTCCCATTTTAATAATTCCAAATCTCAGTTCAGGGGAGTGCAAGAGAGCTTGATGAAAGCCAGATTTGGGGGGTGACTGAAGTATTTAATTCCTCTGGTGCATGAGAAATTCCTCTGACTAAGAAATCTTGGATATTTTTCCATTGATGTTACCTCTGGCAGAGCCTCATGGAAGTGGTGAAAATGGAATCAACCTCTCAAGATCTGGCCCTCGCACAGTTGAATTTCCATGGTTATATATTAAGACAGAGAACTTTAATTGCTTATATCTAATGCAACATATTACGAGATCTGCTACAAGCCTGTAGCTATGAGATCTGCAGCTCAATCCATTTGCTCTTAAAATCAGCTCCTTAAATAAATTTTTAAGAAAACCCTCAGCTCGGATGAGCTCTTTTATCCTTTATTTATGCTTTGTTTAAAAGTACCAGAGTCGATAAGACCGAGCGAGGTTGCTTTGCACCTCTCAGAAGATGTGTGCACACGAAACATATTGGCAATATTTATTTATTCTGCCATCTGTCCCGCCAGCTCCATGTTCTCAACAGTTTGGCCTAGAGAGGGCCAAAAATCACCTGAGCATCATAAACCGAGTCCCCGGCTGTCAGCCTAACACATTGAGCCCACAGCTGCTGTCCTGCTGCCTGATTTAATGAGGTTCCTAAAGTGTGTGGACAAGGATTCGGGCTCTTGGTTGCCATGGCGATGGAGCGGGCGCCGGGAGCGGAGTCAGCAGCACCCCCATCCACGGGAAGGGGATCGGCTGGATTCCTGCTC
>VZTR01016156.1:91117-116721 GCA_013400775.1 Chaetops frenatus | reverse complement strand
AACATGAGAGAGCAGCAGCTCCCAGGCTCCAAAACCCTGCAGAGTCACACACTGAGCACTGGAGGATTTAAAAATATCAAAGTTAAAACCCAAGGCATCGCAATTAAAAACTTGGGATGATTAATTTCCATCCTCCTTGCTTGCCCTCCTCTTTTTGACGTTGTTCGTGCCTTTGGGGCTGAGGTTGGGAAGGATTGGCCTTGGATCTTGGGCTGGAGAGAACTGTTGTGTCTGACTGTCCTGTGAGAAGAACTTAGTTACAGGTAATATGAATCTGAGAGTTATACACTAAAGCAGAACAGGAAAAGAAAAAAAAAACCCCTTAAAACTGAAGGCACCAGGCTCCCGGCCCACGGGCCGTGCAGAGGCTCTGCCCTCACGGACACGGGAGCTCTGCCCGACAGCCCGGCCGGGCTCGGGGCACGGCAGCTGCCTCTGGAGCAGAGCTCTGCAGGGGGATGAGCACCTTGCTGCTCACCCTCTCTGGTCTCTCCCTGTTTAGCCAACGCGGTGCTCCGTGTCCTCTGAACTCCGCCACCTCCCGCAGGTTCCAGGAGGAATTTACAGCCACGGGATCACAGATTATGCCGAGTTGGGAGGGACACATCAAGACCAGCAAATCCAGCTCTTGGCCCTGTGCAGGACAGCCCAGCAATCCCCCCTGTCCCTGAGACTATTGTCCAAACTCGGTCAATACTACACTCCTCAGAGGAAAACGATTTGTTTCGCCCATGGTTGACTCAAACACCCCTGAATTTCTCATCACTTTTCGCAGCATTTACTACACCAGAGCAGCGCTTACATTTCTGAGGCCAAATGCTTTTTTGCTGAGTCAATTCACCTGTTTCCAGAAGACAAACATTGATGTGCAATCTGTGACTCGTGTAGAAGTTTCCTCACCCAGAAGGAACTGAAAACCAGAGTAGCAATCCAGTGACAGGGAGAAAACATGTCATGTCAGATAATTCAGGTCTGGTTCCCACACATTTCCACCACAGCAGATAGGGACAGAAATTTTTCCCATATATTTTCAAAGCTTAAATGTTTTAAGTGTATTTTACCTTCTGTCCAGAAGCGTGAAAGGGATATACTATTTAAGTATATACTATTTAAGTATATCTGGAACACTCAAACCTGAATGAAGGGTTGACTCAGACACGCATCATGCCCCAAAACCCCCCAACAATTAAACATATTTTAATGATTAGTCCAAATCTCAATCTACCATTTTACAGCCTTGAGAGATTATTCTTCAGCTCCAAAGGAAGCTGCTTCTTGCCCCCTTCCCAGCCTTTCTGACAGGAGCATTCAGACATTATCTTTCAGCCCAGAATATTAAAGCCCAAACAGCACCATATCAGAGGGATTAGTCACACATGTTTACATTGCATTGGCCATTCAACCTCGCTTGTCCTCAGATGGATCTTAACAATAAAGCAAACAGCTACACTGTGTAACAGCCAAAGTGGGTAATCAAGGCCTCTGAACAAAGACAGGGAATTGGAGGGTTTGGAGTTTCTGTGAAAGCAGCAAAAGATGTCATCAAAGTTGGTGCAAACTGACATTTAAAAAAGTATCACACCAAGTCTCAAAAAACGCTGCAAGTGTTTTGTAAAGGCAGGTGGAGAAGCACAAGACCATAATGACAAAAATTCAATCCCTCTAGGATCATCTAAATAAACAGGATCCACATTTCAAGCAAAGAAATTCCCCAGTGAACCCACTCCTCTCCATATGAAAAAGCATCAATAATCAGACCGTCCTTGACATGGCATTTTGTCACTCATCAAATCCTCTGTGTGCAGAGAGGGAAACAAATTCCAAAGGAATTCACCTGGGGAGCAGGAATTTCCTTCTGTAAGAACTAAGACCATCATTTTTGCTAGAGTTCTGAGCAGATGTTTTACAGTTTACACTGCTCACTGAGACAGAGCCCTCATGGCTGAGCCCTCAGGAGCTGAGCTGCACCAGCACTGCAGTGGGGACAGCATGGTCTGTGTCACTCTGTGGTTTGTCACTCACCGAGGTCACTTCCAGTGCAAACACAGCAAACACACCCCACACAATCTGACTTGCAGCTGGAGATTTATTTTATGCCATTTACCACAGCCAGAGGTTTCATCAGGGATGTCTTACAGACTGGATTTCCTCATCAAAATGGTACCATCTCCAAAGAGAGAGTGTTGTTTTCTAAAGTTCCATGTCCAATTTTCCTGTGGCAGCTACAGTGGCCAAGGGACGTCTGCAAGTTGTATTGCCTCAGCTCAAGGAATTTGTGACTTGGAGCCAATCCAAGACATGCTGATCTTCAGAACAAAATCCACTGCTCTGCTGGTGCTTGCTGCCAGTCCTTGTCAGTCCTACCAGTCAAGGGAAGGGGAGATTAAAGGCAAAGGCACATCCAAAGTCTCTCCAGTGAGGAGTGAAGCATTTCAGCACTGCCACACGACGACACATTTCATCTTGGCAAACCTGTCCTTGGCAAGCAGCTACTTCTGCCGTGGCATTTTATCTTGTTCTTTTCAGTCAAACTGGGTCTTGTAGCATGTTTGGGATACCTTTGGCTTCCTTTGAGTAACTGGCATGGATGAAGTTAGAAAAGAGAATCTACAGGTCACTGTAAATGGTGCTGAGGGCTGGTAACATCTTACCCTGTGACCACACAGGCTTCAGTGGTCAATCATGAAATGCTGCAGTTGATGCAAAACATCCTCCCACTGTTTGCACAGGAGCTGGCCCCACCAAGCAAAGCCAAGACTAGAAGATCAATAACAACCTCTCCACCTAACCAGATATTCAGACTATTCTGATTGCCAAACCTATCAAAACTGTCTTGGCTTTACCTGACCCCTTTGTGGGGTGTTCTCATGATGATCAATCCTCATTTACACAAGCAATAAAACTAATGGCACTGACCCTCCTGCCACTGCAAAGGCAAAACATCTGTTTTACTGAACTCAGAAGAACTTGGTTCAAGGTTCAGAACACACCTGAAGGAAAAGGTAGCACATTCCTAACAAGAACTGGCTCAGCTGCCCAAGGGCAGAAAAAATGAACATTGCAATGATATCTGGGACATTCACTTTACCACAGGAGCAGATGGGCAGCTGGAAAAGCTCTGTGGACTGATCTGCTCACTGCTTTCCATACTGCACCATGAGTCTTCCTTCCACCAGCAACCTCTCACCAGGCTTCAACTTCTCAGACTGACCAGCCCAGATTGTCCACTGGGATGTCGGCAGAAACTTCCTGTAACAGAGCACTGGGATGAAAGAATTAATCAAAGCCACCCCTAAAAACCTAAGGCTGGTGTTTCCACTGACACCACCCTATAACTTCCTTAAAACTTGATAATGTAATCCTTCTCACTTATTTCTGCAGTGGTGATCTCCACACAAAGCATTTCTCTAAAGCTGAGTGATCCAGGAAACTCTGCCTTGGGATTTTTTATTTGGTCTTTCTATTTTATGGAATATACAGAAACTTAAAAAAAAAAAAGTTTTTAGATGTTTGATATTGAGGTTGTTCTTTGACTACACAGACTCCAGATTTGTAGTAGTAAATGAGAGCTCTGTTCCATCTTCTGCACAAAAAACCAATTCTGACTTCTCTCCCAACTTGGATATTAAAAGTTAACTTCAAATCCCTTCATGAAATGGATGTTTATTCTGGGGGTTTTTATTTGCAGTTTTTGGCATGGTGTGATTTGGTTTATATTTACTTTCCCCCACCATAGCTATAATTTCCTCTTTCAGGATAGTGAAGTGTTCTCTAATTGGCTTTTAGTTTGTTTCATACACTCTTTGCACCTCATAACAGAGCTTTGAAGAGCTCCCACTCTGGTGAAAGAATTCCTGCAGAGGCTGTACTTGCTGTAAAATATGATGACATTAGTTAAGTGCTATGATTCTCCAAACACATATCCCTGACATCAGCCTCCAGGAGTCTGTATTGCAGGGAAGCAGCAGTCCATAATAAGTCCATATACAACAGGGAGTGATGTGATCAGAGCATGTCCTACTGAAACACTTGTTCTTATGAAGTCCATGAATATTGCTTTTAAGTGTAAAAAAAGTAATCTATTCTGGAAAGACACTTATGAACAGAAAGGGGGAAAGAATACTCTCTGATCTCTTGAGCCGAGCTCTCAAGACATCAATGACTATGCACTCATTTATAATCTCCACTAATTTACTGGCTGCCCTAGAGACACACTTTGATCTTTGGGAAGATCTACTGTATCTCTCTGCTTTGCAACAGGCAATAAAAACTGTAACCCTTATAATAAAGTGGTCTAAATAATGTAGTCGTAGCATCTAGCTCCCAATTCATCAAGGAAGATGCCACCTTGCACTCTACATTCTTGGCATAAATATTCATCAGCAGCATGGGAAGGCTTGGCTGTGCACAACAAGTTTTGTAGTTGATGTCCTTTCTCTGCAAGTACATGTGCTGTGTGAAAGTCTGTGTAATTAATGTCAAGGATCACTGCTACACTTTGAGCTGAGGATGGGAAGCAAATGCAGTTTGCTTCCCAAAGCTGGCTGGTCAGTTGGTCAGACTGCTGTCATGAGAGGCTGTGGTTATTCAGGTTTATTAATCTACAGCCTTGGGTGCACATGGCAGCCCCCCCACATCCTGGCTGCACTGGGATATTTTCTGCAGGAGGTTTTGCAGGGGAAGGGAAGCACATGGCAGCCTCAGCCCAGGTGCTGAAGGTGCAGAGCTGTGCTGGCAGAAGGAACCAGGTACCACGGGAGAGGTGAGGAGCAGCAGTGCTGCACATCCAGCACTGAAACGCTGCTGCTCCTCCACGTGCAGCTCTAGAGCTCCAGCAGCAGCACCCTCTCCTTGCCACGGCACTCTGAGGCAGCCAAGAGGGCTCTTACTGCTCTCTGTGATTCACTTCAAACCTCCTCCTGCTGACCCAGGCTCAGCTCTCCCCTTCTCTCTCTTGTCCTTGCTGCCTCTCCTTTCTTTGGTGTTCAGCCCCGCTCTGTCTCAGAGCATCACGCAGCCACAGAGCTGGCACAGTTTGGTGCCAGTGTGCCACTCGCCCTGCCTGTGCCACCCCCTTCCCTCCCCATCCCCACAGCTTCGTTTCTTCATTAAAATCCAGCCCAGTGCCCAGCAATCACCAGAAATCACATCTCCTGCAGAAAAGCCCCATTGTGCACCTGCTCCTCAGTGCAGCATGGAGATATTTCTCTGAAAGAAGCAGAAATATTCCTCTGAAACTTCTGCTCTCACCAGTGGAAATAGGATGCTCTGCACTGATGCAAAAAAGTTCAGAAAACCCAAATAAAACTCAGAAAAAAAGCAAGGCCCCGGAGCCAACAGACATTTTGGCCTAAATAATGAATAAGGCTCCCAAGCAAACACTCTTAGGATTAGCCAAGATTATGAATGTTTTAAGACTAAAACAATAAAAATCACAGCCAAATTTAACAGCATTATTTAGCATATGGTACAGATAGAGGAAGAATAATAAAGTAATTCAAAGAGCTAAAAGTTCCCCATTATAGCTCCTGAATCTGCAGATCCTTTGTAGAATTTCTTCATAGCAGCAGAAAGCAAATCCAGCTATTGGGGCTACAGGAAATCCCGTGGGAAGCATTCTTCTTAATTGCCTATCTAAATTTCATTCTGCAGGAATAAAATGGATTCAATATTTTCTGCAGTTATAGGAGCAAGGCATAAAGCCCCACCAAGGATCCCAGATCTCCTGTGTGGTCCCTTTCTGTCACCCAGGGTCGCTCTGGAGGAGAGATCCAACACGGAGCAGGATTGATGAGAGCAGGTTTGTGCCAGCTCGGGTTTGTCATGTCAGGATCAGCTTCCCACCCTGGTGTACCTGGCTGGGAACGTGCTCTGAGCAAACAGCACAGTGCAGCCTCACAATCTCTGGGTGGGGCGCTTGCAGATACATCTGGGGCTGAAATGGAGAGTGAATTGCCCACCTGCAAGCCAGTCAAAGTCGAAGGAGAAAACAGATTTGCTGCTGGCTTTGCAGAGGTTGCTTTGTAAGACCACAGGTGTCACGCAGGGGTGGGTTTGTTTCTCATGAGGAAGCACCTCTTCAGTGTCAGCAGTGAGGTAACAGCAGCAGATGCCTGCAGACCTGTCCACACTTCTGATCCAGGGATGTGAGAGACAGCACAGGCACGGCATGGGAAAGGACACAATACACATCTGGATGCCAAAAAGCATTTACTGCAGCAGTTGTTCTGTCTTCCCCACTGACCATGTGCCCACGGAGGCTGGAAATATTACCGTGGGATGGGCAGCTCCAAGAGCAGGTTAAAAGTTAACAAAAAGAGAAGAAATATTGGGATAAAGAAAATGAAACCCACCTCCTGCCCCAGAACAGACCCAAGTCCTTGAGGGAGTAAACCAGAGAGAACTGAATTTTCATATGCAACCAAAGCCAAGAGGAGACAACACAAAGAGAGGCCTCAGCATGGAGCCCACTGCTCACCTGGGCTCGGCTGCAGGGAATAAGAGACTCTGGCACGGAAATTTCCATAGTCACCAAGGAGAGGAAACAGGAATGCTTTTCCTGGTGGAAAGGGCAGATGCAAAAGCCTGTTGTGACTGCTCCACGGGCTTTCTGCTTTCTTTAAAGTGCCTGTAACCAAAATTAATGGCTGAACAGGCAAAGCTAATCACTCATGGTGGTTTCAATAGGTGAGCTATTCATACCCAATACAGATTATACCTCATGTTTATTCTGGACCTTTCATCCTAAGAATGTAAATGTTCTTTGCAAAACTGTGACATGGAAATGGGACCAAACCTCTAAGTTTATTAGAATTAATGATTAATACTGCCCAGAAGCCAGTCCTAGACCAAACACCAACACACAGTGTCATTTTCTCAAACAGAAACAGAGATGCCTTGTAATGTCTCTTTACAGCAATAGACTGAGGGGAAGGAGGAACCCAGTGTGATCAGGTAATAGGGATGGAATATGCAGATTTTCACTGCAGGAGGAATGTGTAGAAGCTCCAGGAGTGGCACTGGAGATATTATTCCTGCATGTCAGTCTAGTGAGATATTCCTGTCACAAAATGTCACCCATGGCCATGGAGTAGGCATCCTGGCCATCACAGAATTCACAGAATGCTCAGGTTGGAAGTGACCCTCAAGATCATCAAGTCCAACCCATGCCCTGACACCTAAACTACATCCTGGCACCGAGTGCCACATCCAGTCTTTTTTTTAAACACATCCAGGGATGGTGACTCCACCACCTCCCAGGGCAGACCATTCCAACATTTTATCACCCTTTCTGTAAAAAACTTCTTCCTAATATCCAACTTGTATTTCTCTTGGCACAGCTTGAGACTGTGTCTGTCAGTGCTGCCTGGTGAAAGAGCCCAACCCCACCTGAGCACAGCCAGCTCTCAGGGAGCTGTAGACAGTGATAAGGTGTATGCCAGATTTCCCAGCAGCACAGCAGTGTGGAATCTTTATACCCTGGAAACAGGAGCACAGAGCTGGCCAGAGCTCAGCTGGGAGGAGCAAGACAGAAGGAAAAGAGCAGAAGGTGTATCTGAACAGAGAACTGGGCTAGGAGGGGGAGCAAGGACCCTGGAGAGGCTGTGGGCCTCTCTGCTGACCACGGGATGGAAAAGGAAGAGATTTCCTGCTGCTGTTGGGCAGACTCCCTGTCCCTGTTCCTGGTGGCTGTACCTGCCATGCTTTCCCTCCAGGATGGTGTTTTTCCCAGCAGCAGGAGCTGCTCTGGCCATGCAGGGGTTTTGCTGGAGCACTGGGAATGGGCCATGGCCATTTCACTTCATCTCCTGCTCCAGGCAAGTGCCTCACGTGCCTGAGCCTGGGGGGGGGAACTGAACTCAGTGCTATTGTCAGGGTGCCAGAAAAATAATTTATTCAATACCAAAAGACTCCTCAGTCTGACCAGTCTGACAGACATTAGATGCTCCATGGTTTTAGTTGCCCTGGTAGAAAGCCAGACAAATGATGGTCAAATAAATGAAGTACCATGGATTGCACTAATGAAACACAGGAGAACTCCTTCCTGTCATTTTCTGTGGATAAATGAGTTATTTTTTTCCCATTCATACCACATCTTTGTCAACCATTCTTTTTGGAAAGGCTGAATCTCTGTGACTATGGGTGAAAGAGCTGAAATTAACTCATGGTATATGACATTTATAGAAGCATGTATATAACAAGGTGGCTTTCCAGTAAGATGCTCAGGCTCAAACATGTAGCAATATTTTTATTTTTCTAAATAATCTTATTTTTTAGGGGGAAAACCTAGAAGAGTAGAGCAAAGCCAATCCTGTCCATGTCCTGGAGTGAGCACACACATGGGAGATCACAGCTCACTTCTCTTTTCTGCAGCTCCAGGGCCATCCTGGCCTCACTTTTCTGCCCAAGGCCATTCCTTCCCCCAAAGCATTTCAGTGCTGTTGCAATCTCTTTTCCAGCTTTGCAAAAACTACTCAAACACTGTTCAGAGTGGCATTTCAAGAGTTTCAGTTTTTTGGTTTCCATTGTATTAAATTTGTGTTTTCCCTGTTAAAAGTTTTCTATTTCTGCCTTGGTGCACTATGCCCCTATTTTGGAATTTCAGACACCTCTGGTGTGAAAATGGAAACTCCACTTTAGCTGGGAGAGAAGAATCCTATGCCATTTGCTGGAACAGGTTTAACACCGAAAAGGGAGCATGGAACATGCTTCTTCCTCAGAATCACCTTGGAATTTGTGCAGAAGGAATCTGACACAACCAACAGAAATTAAATGAACCAGAAGAAATGTGTGTTAATGAAATATCATGTATTTGGAATTCATACAAAGATCACGAGAGCTCGCAGGAAAAACACACAAGAAACTCCAGCTCCAATCATACCATAATTTTAGCAGAAATGGCCCCATCACTGAGCAAAATGTCATGGTATGAAGTGATAATGTATTGAATTAAGAAAACTTTTTGGAAAAGGATACTAGAGGTTCTTTTTCTAAAGGATGGTCACGTTTAATTAGGTTTAAGAGCAAATATGGCAAGGGATCCTTACACAACAGAGCAGACTGCTGTTAACTTTGGCTGCTTCCTGAATTTTCAATGAGATCTTTACTATAAAAACCATTTTGCCATTGCAAACATTAAGGAAAAATTACCTTCCTGATCAAAGAATGCCCCCTTTTGGAACATCCCAATCCCAAAGAACACAGGTATTGCTTTAAGGAGGTTGTGAACACCACATTCCTGGATTAAGGCTTTTTTTCCTGTTGGAGGAGTGTGCAGTGCAGGTTAAAACCAGAGTTCACTTTATGCCTTTCAGTCATGAATTGTTATCAGGGCAGACCACCCCTGTGTAGCCCCTGCCAGCCCAAGGCTGCACCAAGCCACTCGTTTGGGCCATCTGCTTTTCCTGCCCAATTTTACAATTCTTATCTAACTCTACTGACTTTCCAGCATGGCATTGAGTTAATTTCCAGAGCAGCAGCCAGGAGAAGTTAAAGATCCAGAAATGATACTATTTGAAGCTCATGGTGGGCCAACCAACCCCTTCCAGCCACGGAGTGGAGGGTTTTGCCTCTCAGCCCTGTGGGGCCTGAAGCTGCAGCACTCGCAGCAGCTCTGCCCCACTCGGGGTCATTGGATGGAGGTGGCAGCCCCCATTTCCCCTGCTCCCTCTCCACTTCCCATTACAGAAGAGATGGCAGCTTGCTTCCAGTCCAGGATAAGATATTTCCCTGTGGATCAAGTGCTCAAGAAGAGGGGAGCACAGCAAGGGAAGTGCTGGCAATGCCTCTGGCCTTTACGAGGGTGGGAGTGACTGACAGATGAGCCAGGACTAAATCTCTGAAGACAAATCTTGGGGCTTTGACCTTTAAACAATACCAAATCCCTCAGAAAAAAAAAAAAATGAAATTCAGGGCTTAAACTTCTTGAAGAGGAACTCTTTAGAGCATTTCAGATCCAGGAGTCCAGTTTTAGAGCAATTCTTTTCAGCACTATTTTGTTTCTGTTGGGGGGGAAAAAAATCCAGGAACTACTTTTAGATGAACAGGAATAGGAAACCAATATGGGCACATTCTAGCAGCTGGGAAAATTATGCCTAGAATTAACCAATATAAGTGGACAGCATAAAGCAGGCCTGTTCTTTCTGATTTTTTTTATGTGTGTGTGGTTTTTTTCTTTTTTTTTTTTCTTTTAAATGCCACAAATAGGTCTTTTATTAAAGCCCCACATTCCACCTCGAGCAATGCATGTCCAACTGAATCTTTCAAAGAGCATTGCATTTTAAGAAACATAAGCACACATTAACAATGGAATTAAGTAACTGGCACTATTCGTTACCCCTGATTTTTGAATTCCCATTGGCTTCTCTTATTTTCTCTCCCTCCCCTCCACAGAACAAGATAATTAGACAGAAGCAAATAAGATGTACAGAGCTAGAAAACAGCAGAGCCTGACATGTGTAGTGCATGCTGTCAGCCATATGGCATTCTATATATATTGTTACAGATGAAAATTGCACCCCACACTGCGCTGTACATTAACACTGGAATGCTATACAGTAATTCATGGGCAGAAACTGATACTATCTGCTGTGTTGGCTAATAGATTTTTGAAGTTTTCTCCATAGCATTTTATTTTAAATGACAGTGTTTTCTATTAATGGGTGGGCACTGTCAGTCTGTTGACCCTGGTTGGGGAGGACGTCTTTTTGTTCTGATGGCAGCCATCATTTCTGTGAAGTGATGCATGTAAAAAAGCCAGGAAATGCAATTCACCTCACCCGCCGCTGTCACTCAATCTGACATCTACATCTTGGAGTATTTTCTCAAAGTTTTCTCCATGTGACCTGCAAGTTAAAGATCAGGGAGGTTACCTTCATCCAGCCCATCCATGTGCCAATCATCCCCACCTAAAAATGAAAGTTGCAAATAAACTGCAGCTCTATTTATACTCTGCTGCCTGTCCCATCTTTTCCACGTCAATCTCGCCGTCTCTCATTACAGCTACATCAGGCTGCCCCCCTTCCTGCTTTGTGTATCCCAGATTAAGTGTCTTTGTTTTTCTGCCACTGTCCTTCTGAAGGAAGCCCTTAATGCCTCGGCTCTCTTTTTCACCCTGTAAAACTTTGAAAGGAAACTTAGAAACATATAGTGCTTTATTTAAATCAGTGGGTGGCTACAAATTGAACAAAAACTCCCTCCTCCATGTGGACACGCAAGGGAAGAAAATTAAAGCCTGAAGCTGAAGTGTCTCAAGGAGAGTTAGATGGGATTTTGGGAAGGAATTCCTGGCTGTGAGGGTGGGGAGGCCCTGGCACAGGGTGCCCAGAGGAGCTGTGGCTGCTCCTGGATCCCTGGAAGTGCCCAAGACCAGGCTGGACGGGGCTTGGAACAACCTGGGACAGTGGGAGGTGTCCCTGCCCATGGCAGGAGGTGGAATGAGATGAGTTTTGAGGTTCCTTCCCACCCAAACCATTCTGTGATTCTATGATTTCATTCTTTCTGTTGGAACCCGCTGAGGGAACTGCCAAAGGCAGAGCCAGGGACCTGGCTGTGTTTTCCAAAGTCCTTGGTGTATCTCTGTCACTGCCCAGTAGAGAAGAGGGGTTTTACATGTGCTGAAATTTGACTTGAACAGAATTATACCAAGGAAAAGAAAATATTACCAAGCCCAAAAAATAGTACTGCAAATTATCTCTCCCAGTATTCAAACTCCTTGCAGCATTTGGAAAAATGCTTCATAAATCCTGACCTCTTCCTAATTAACAGGGGCAGCTCTGTTCCCCCGCCCCTGAACACTGAACTTAAGAATAAGCTGGAAACCACCCAAGACATCTTGAATTACTTCAGCTAGAATAAAACTTCATGGGAAGACAAGAGGACTTTCCTTCAAATCCAATGGTTTGGGATCAAGTTCCTTGTACTACCCAAGGAGATCAACTCATCTGAAATATCCACAAAAACACAGAGGGAAGACCTGGGAAGAGCTTCCTCTCAATTACACAGCAGGACCATGCAATCTCTTATTTTACTTAACATTTTGTTGCCAAAAACCTACTCTGGGTTTCAAACATTTTATTTGTTTCACTGTTAAACCCAGTTCCCATTGGGAGATAAGGTGAATCAGGGCAAGGTAGACAAATTCAGAGCCTCATCTCTGTGCAGGCAGCAAATTTATTCACAACAGTCTTCAAATGTGGTACATGGAGGTTTCAAACCTTGGCCATGTCCAGGGAATCCAGAGGTGAAAGAATATTTTCTGTCTGTCTTCAAAGGAGTGTGTTTCCAAGCAGGATCCTTTGGGAAGTGCCTTATCTGGCAGGCAAAAATAAGCTATTGCAGTGCAAAGAGCAGCAAATGAAGCAAATTGCCTCCATATTTTTGGCTGGAAATGTTATACCAGGTAATCTCTCTCACAGTCCTTCTCTTCTTCTCCATCAATATTTGAGTACTGCTTATGAAGAGGAACTGGCTTCACAGAAAAGATGCACAGCAAATACACAGAAATATCTCCACATATCCAAATACATCTCTGAATATCTCAACAGTTGGGTTATTTTCCTTAGGAAATGCAAATTCCAGACTTCCCAGGCAGAAGAAGGGGTTGAACCTAGGGGATTGAACTTGGTTGAACTTCATGCTAGCCCAGCATCCAACTCTTGAACATAGGCAGGCTGGGATCACCACTTCCCTGGTTTCTTCTCTGCTTTCAAAGATTTCCTTTGAAAAGTGGAGGTAAACAAAAAAACAAACAAACAAACAAAAACCCCCAAAACAAACAAACAAACAAACAAACAAACAAACAAACAAACAAACAAGAAAAAAAAGGAGAATGGTTTGATCAAATGTTGTATTTTCCTCCACAGTTTTAGTCTGGCTGCCAAATTTGGGCTGGGGGAGGAGGTCACGCAGCCAGAAGCACAATATGTTCAGTCTGCTGTGGCTTCCAGTGGATCTGCTCCCTTGGGCCTGCCAGATGGAGCTGCACACCCTCCACAAAAGCCCCTCAGCCATATGCCAGGACTCACCCAGGGCTGTGCACGGCTCCAGTCCTGCTCTCACAACAACCAATGGAAATATTTTGATCCTTTGTCTCAGAGCATCCATAGGGAGATTCTTCTAACCTGCCCTGAGCTCCAGAGCAAGAATTAGTGCCCAGGCTTCTCCTCCTCCAGCTTGTTGTGTTCTGGATGAAGCTGAAATCTCTCTGTTCCTGTAGGAGCTCACCAGGATCTCATCTCATCTCACCAGTGGATGTGGCACAGTCACCTCAGTGGTTCCCACTTCTCCAGCCATGCCAGAAGCCTGAGTCCTTCCTGTGTCACACTCACAGGGCCACACTCTGCAGCAACAAAGTGCCCAGACCAAGCCCTGGGCACTCTCTGGTCATCCCCACCTTGTCTAGGGGGTCTTGGGAAACACCCCAAGGACCAGCTGTCCTGAAGAGCTTCAGCTATCATGAGGAAGTTTCTGGAATAAAGAGGTAAAATATCCCCTGGGCTTCAGCTTGTCTCTCTTGAGAGCAAATCTCCTTATCTGGGCTACAAAATGTAAAGATTTCCCTCTGTTTTCTAACACAGCTAAGCAGTGAGGATGGTGCTTCCATAAGATGGTTTGTTGGAACTGGGACTGTATTAAATGACTTTTTACAGCTATTTTGACTGCATGGCTGTTTACACCTCAGACTTTCAAACCTATAAGAAACAGAGTAAATTTGCCATTTAATCAAAGAATGGCCTCTGGATATTTTGATTTAGGATATCCAGCATGTCCCAGCATCATGTTTGCTGCCCACACTCACTGACCACAGCTCTGTGCTCCCCTCTGCTCACAGGAGGACTTGGGCACAAACCCCCCAAACAGTGAATACCTTCATCCTTTTCTTGTGTCTCAGCTGGAGCACAGAGGAATGGACTGAGAAACAGGAGGAATAAAATATTGCAGTGAACTTTTAAACTAAAATAGCAATAGAGAGTTAGATAATTAAATGGGAAACCAGATCCAAATGTCAAATAAGGAGGGGGACATCAAAGAGAAACAGCAATCTCTGATAAAGATCAAGAGAGAAAACTAAAATTTTTATGGCATATGCTGACAAATGGCTGAAGTAAAATATAACAAAGTAACTTGGTTTAGCAATATTTCTACAGATTGTCTGAACTACACTGCTGCAGAGATCAAAGGATAGAGCTGGAAACAAAATACCAAAAGAAATGACACACTACCCTTCTACCTCTTCCCCCCCCCGCCGACCCCCCTCCCTTTTAAATTCATATTTCAAACCCAGGACTCAGAGGCTGGAAATTTGTAAGAGTTTCTGGAAAGGTCACTCCATCAACTGAGCAAGTGGGAACTTTTTTATTAGAAATTTCTTTGCAGTACCCTGTTATTTTCTATGCCCATTAGAAAGGTGTTCTGAAGGCAGGTCCGGGCAGCCTCCAGCTCAGATCTCCTCTCAGCTGAGCACCAGATTTTCCCTGGGATGCTCAGCTCTCCTCTGCCTTTCTGTGTAGGACTCACTCACATGGCTCCAGCAGATGGGTTTGCTGCAGTTTTTTTTTTCCCAACAATGCTCCCATTGTTGTTATTGAAACTTCTCCTCCTGCTTGAGCCCAGTCCTCATTATGTGCAGATTAATCCCCTGGTTCTGATGAGTGTGCTTCTCTATCAACACTCACCATTCCTGGGCATCCTCGAAAAAGAGAATAATTTCTTATTTTTGGTTTGCTTTGTTGACTTGCTTATCACTTTATCATACACTCCAGCTAAATATATTTGTCAATTGAGGCATTTTGAGCATTTTGTAAATAAAACAGCCATCTGTAATTTATTTAAAGTTTATTTGGTGTAATCTCAAATGGAGGGACTCTGCCAATTATTTTTTGTTCCTGTTTTTGAGTTACTTAAAAACTAAAAATGAAATTTCATGAAGAAAAAATTCTGTTATTTTCCATTCTACTTGAAAGCCAGCTCTCAATATAGCTGCTTTTCTGTATTATCAGGAGACTGGGAGATAAAGATTATCTCTGACTACATTCTCCTCCTACATGAGAACAAAGACTTCTTTAATAAATAAAACTCAGATTCTTCCTGCTCAATGAAAAAGAATTGCACTCAAAAATAAGATAGCCAGGTGAAAGCCTGGAGCAGATGTTACCTGTGGGACTAAATTAGATTGAATGACCCTTTCTGGCTTAAATCTAGGAAAAGATTTGGTGGATGTAGCAGATGGACCCTCTACCTGCTGCAAACATGTGATGGGTACAGGAAATTGCAAGGCCATTGGAGGGCAAGGTTGGACAGGAGGCACAAACATTGACAGATAAAGTGGTTTAGCCAGTTTAAAAGATCTACATAGTTTAAACACAAAAGTACTCTTCAGGCCCTTCTTGAAAGCTGGAAAAGAATAAAACACCCTCCTGCCCCATCAAAAGTGTGCAAAATGCTGCAGAGCCTCCCTGGGGCCCTTGTTTGCCATTGGGTCCTGGTGATTCCTCAGGAGCTGGCAAATACCAATTCCCATCTCCAGCCCCACAAGAGTGAGGCAGCTACAAGGCAAAGACAGATCACAGGGCCTTGGCAGCAGGAAGAGGATGTTTACTGCTCTCCAAAGCACCTCCCCTTGCACAAAAGATGGATTATATGTAACTCTGGTTAGCATTTAAAAAGTTCAGGAGAAGGGGATTGCCCAGGATCACAAGGGTGACATGTGGGAAATGAGCTGGACTGGTGGAGACTCACCCTAATATTCACCAATTCAATCTTTATTAGCAGACACCACCAGAAATGAAGTGCCTTCTAACTCCTTTTGGTCCTTCAGCTTGCATGTTTGCCACGAAGAAAGTTCAGCAAAATAAACTGTTGATTTTAGGAAGCTATTTGTCCCCTCTGTGTAATATATGCTGACATTTCCTCCCTGTGAACCATCTTTTGCCATTCATTACACTCATCCACCGAGCCTTTCCTCTGATGTCTTTGTATTTATAGTTCTGTGTCTTCCAATTTATTTTTTTTTTTTCATTGCCTCTTAGGACTGTGGAGTCAAAAAACAAATGTGGTGCCAGAAGAGACAACTGCCATTGGATTCTTCCAGGGCTTCCTAATCTGCTTCTGAAACTTCCTGGAATAAATCTCATCAGAGTGGTATGAGCCTGGGTTTATACAAGATAAATGTGAGAGCAGACTTTGGAAAGTTCCTGCTTCATCACAAAATAATAGAGTTTGAGGGACTTTTTGAGGTCATGTGGTTCATCCCATGGCACAAACAGGATCATGATACCCCATGACTACTGAGGCCACTTCCTCAGATGGAAACACCACAACCTGTCCATAAGAGCTATTCCAATACTTTGTCTACCTCTTGTCCTATAAAACCCCTCTAGATTTAAGATGATTTAAAACAAAGCTTCAAGTCTTGCATTTAAAAATAGACAAAACTCCTACCAATAAAGAAAAAAAAAAAAAAAGGAAAAAAGAATCTGGTCTGTGTAAAAACTCTTCATTCATGGCTGTGCACTGGCAGTGATTTCCAAACTCCAAGAGCAAGGAAGAAATCCATCGCTGCTGATGACAAGCAATAAGAATTCTCTGCTAGACAATAAAGCTTTTCATTTTAATTCCCTGTGACTTCGAGATGCAGAGGATCAAGTGGTTTTGGTTTCACACTTCACTACCACAGTTTATTTGGAAACAGAAGAGGTGACAGATAACACTACAAAGCATTCTAGGACACTTCTAATGACCAGACAAATCCCAAGTAACTGCCTGAGACTCCATGGAAAATGTCTGCTTAGTTCCTACATTGAGCACGGGGTTTAGTACATGTATTGGTGAGAAATTGTTGCTCACTGGTAGTAATTAATGGTAGTAATTAAGTTTCCAGGTTATAAAGCAAGTGAAAATGAAGTGTTGATTGTTGCAGGTGAAGGAATGAGTATGGCACTGTATCCAATGGGGAGTTTGGTGCCTGAAGCTCTGACACAAAACTTCATGAATAAATTATTTTCTACTCTTCACTTCCACCTCAAACAACTGGAAGGAAAACAACAAACTTGAAACAGATATTGATCTTGGTTCCACCAGCATTACATAAATTTAATACAAAATTACATCATTTCAATACAGCTTAAACCAGGATGAGTACATTGCAGACTGGTCATAAATCTTGCTTTCTGATTGAATTAATGGCCAATACATGTCCAGCTACAAAATTCCTCATTCAATTCATAATTGATAACATTGCAATCTCTCCTCAGTTTAAACCATATTTTTATCTTAGGCAGAAGAAAAGATCTTAACACAGCTTTGTTTCCTGTGCTGGCTCTTCTTTGGCTAGAAAGGGATTTGTGATTCCTTTTACTGTCCTTCAATCCCCAGGATTATATTTGCAAGAATTATACAAAATCTCATAGTGGAAAAATACCTGCAAATGAGCAATTCTCAAAAAGCAGTGTATGGGGAAAACAGAGAAGGGAGAAAGGCAGGAGAGGAAAACAATAAATTGATTTTTGGTGATTTTAGAAGGCCTGAAGCATTGTCTAGAGCCATGATCCATGATCCATGATCCATGACCCATCTGTCCTTGCTCAAAGCTCACCTGGGAGCTCCCAGGGTGGTGGGGCAGCCTGAGTGGCACTCGGGTGCTCCCCACAGAACAAGGCACACCAAACCCAAATGGAACAATGACAGCAGCAAATGCCTCCAGAGGCAGGAACTGTGACCCCTGCACAAAGGGGATCTCCCTCGCAGCTGGAAGGAGCTGGAAGAGCTTTGGAGCTGCTTTGGAGTGTAACCCCCGGGGGCTGCTCCGGGGGCACGGGAGAAGGGATCCGATGGCGGAATGGGATCGGATGCAGCAAGGCACAAAAAGTCACCTCCTGCCTCGGCTGCTACGTGACCCTGCTGTTGTTAAAGTGCTGCCACCTCGGGATTGGGTTTCTCCTCTTACCTGCATCAGTCATGGATGCACAGACAGAGAAAGAAATTGTGTGGAAAATGTTCAGCTTCAGTTTAGACAATGCTTTCCTGGCTCATTCTGCCCTTTAGCACCCCATCTCTGCCACGGCGGGCATCCTCTCCCAGCAGAGGGATGGGACCCACTGGGCTGGCTGCTCTCCAGGGTTTCCTGGGATGCTGTTTCCCAAAGAGGCAGCCTGCCTTTGAGGAGAGCCCTCCTGCCACAGGCCGGGCACACACAGGCACCTCTGATAGAGCTCGGGCCCTTTCAAAGCCAGACAAAAGGGACTATTCACTCCCGTGCTCCAGGTTGTAAGACGATCACCCACAGGTCTCAGAGCAGAATTTTCCCACAGAGCCAGGCACAGGAGCTGGGGAATACCCCGGGAGTTTCCTGCAGTTTGGCAATAAAGAAAAAAGCAAACTGGATGGACCCACAGGCCATGCCAGTACAGACACCAGAGCTGGAGATGAAAGCTGAGATAGCAACTGATCCAAGTTATTCCAACAGAATTGTGCAAGGAGCCACAGAACAGCTGTCAGTTATTAATTACAATAAACTCACTACATCAGGAAATTGGCACATACAGGTACTAGAGCTGTAATTAATCTCCAGCAGCTGCTATCAGAACCAGTTTAGAGCACAGGACTCCAGTGGACTTGCAGGCCATGGGCAAAGAAGCCTTTGCAAACACCTACGTGTGCACGAGCACCATGTCCCTCTTACCCACAATCCAGTGTAAAACAAACATGAAGACATTAAGCTGAAATTATTCAAAACTTCTGAGTCAGGTCTTCAAAAACAGAGGACTGAATTTGAACGTCTTTTATTTTTCTCTCTGTTACAGGCCTCTGTGGTAGACCTTTTTCCATAGCCACAAAGACTTTATTTCCTCTTTTTTATTACATAAAATCTTAGAGCCTCATAAATAAAGCAGGAATCTAAAAATTTGGAATGTGAGCAATGCAGCAGTGCTGTGATTGTCTTTGGAGAGACAATCAAGGCAGGCTGCACTGCAGTGAAGAGGGCACCGAGGCAAAATCAATTCCCCATGGAAAAAAAACCCAAAAAACCCCAAAGAAACCCCTAAAGAAATAATGCAAAATTTAAGTCAAGAATCTAACCCAAAAATACACAAAACAGTTTTCAAGGAGCAAAAGGCAAGAGATATTAAGAGGAAAACTACAGAGGAATGTGGTCTAGAGTAGGATTATAGGCTTTTGGCTCTGATTGTTACCATGAGTAAGGATTAGCCTTGATTACACAACAGCTCTGCTACTATTAGTGACTTGCTCACTTGCCAGTTGCAATAAAAGCAATGCAAAATATATTTACTTAATTTTGACACCAGAAAAGCAGCCACAGGGCAGTTATTTAATCATGATTATGGGAGAAAAGTCTCATTTTTTGTTATCTTCCAGAAGTAGATGCAGAGTCTGTTTTTACTCAAATCAATGTCATTATGCAAATACTGTCATTCCTTCCAAAATCTCCTGTCTTTACCCCACATAAATAAACCCAACCACCCTCTAACCTCAATCCCTGAGGCAACGTTTCCAAAGCACATTTGGTCTTTAAAAAGTCACGGTTCAGTCTGAATCAAACAATCTTTCAGCAGAATCAACCAAAACCATTTGCACTCTCTTCACACATGGAGTGCCTGAAACTTGAGATTTCCAGAGGTCCACTCTGCCCTGGTAGGTGGGTGGGGAACTCATCTGCAGCACAAACACTCCCACACACCAGCAGAGATTTCACCTACAGCAGTCATTTTGTCCAGGGGCTCACCACACTCTTAGTCAGACGATACCACCACAGAGAGCCATAAAAAGACTCTGTTCTGCACATACTTTGACAAGCAGATAAATGCACAACTTGCTCCCTCAATAAATTAAATTAAGGCCTGATTTTAGGATTAATAGGATTTGATAACTTCCCAGAGATGCTGCAAGTCAATAGGTAATAGGTTTCAGACTTCCTTTAGAGCATCTCTCCCCTGTATGTCAAAGCAAAGAGTCACTGGCCCCAAGACAGATCCCACTCAGCCCTTTCCCTTTCAGGCTGAGTACTCCATGCATTGGTTGTTGATTTCTGTTCCTACTGCTCTTCAGTGGACCTGTGGGAAAAACTAATAAGGCTCCTGCCCCATCCATCTAGAACTCAATTCACCTGAGAGATGAGATTTGAATTTCATTATTCAAAGGAGGAGATGGAACATACATCTGTTTATGCAACACATTACATTTCCTTGTGTAAGTACAATAGCTGTCTGATCACAGCTATTCAAAAGATATTTTAAGGTTCAGCTCACTTCCCTCCTTCTGCTGTCCTTCCCTCCCTCTCCAGCTACAGCTCTGACTGTTTTGGGGATCAGTTCTGGAGCTCTTCACTTGGTCTTGTCAAAGCTGAGACTCAGCCCAAGGAGGATTCCTGGGCAGCTGGCAAACATGGGTAAGGAACAGGAGCACTTCAGGACTTGGACATCTTCAGCTCCACAAAGCCAGGAAGTTAAAACTTTTGGGAACTCCATTTTTGGGTTAGGCAGCAAATTTTACTTAATATTCATGGTACAGTGTGGCAGCCAGCTGAGGGGTACTTAAGACTATGTAAACTCTTGGAGGGGCAATCCTGACTTCTCCACCCTGACTGCTTCTCCTGTACTTCTCTGGATTCAGCTTTAGTGGTCCATGCAAGAATCTAAACTAAACTAACCTTTCCTTTCTCTGATGGGTGTGCTTTCAGCAGCATCACCTTGCTGATCAGAGCGACTGCAAAATTCCTCAGGCACCACTGCCAGTGCTGGGACTCATCAGGACCATGAGTCTGAGAACCAGGAGAAAGCCCAGACCCTCTTTCTGGCAGCATCTCAAACTTAATTCAGTTGCAAAATGCATTCTTAACTGCTTTATGATATTGCCCTGATCCCATCAAAGGTAGGAGGACACACACACACACAAGTCTCTCCCTGGAGCATCCACTCTGCCTCTCTCTGTGTGTTATTCCAGGTGGGCAGGTCTCTGCTCCCACATCTTGGTCATTCCATACAAAATCTCTCATTCCCAAAGGAACCAATGCAGAACTTTCAATCAGGAAGACAAAGCTGAAAACAATGCTGTGGCTTTTGCTTTTCACTGAGTTGCCCTCATTGCAATGGGAATGGCAGGAGAGAGGGAAAGCCCAGCCCTGTTCCTGACAGGAGGTTTGTTCAAAGTGAGGGATGGTGGGACTTGGGCTGTATCCATTTAAAAATAGCATATCATGCTAACTTTATCTGCAGGAACTGCAAAAGTCTGATACAGGCAACACTTTAACCTACTACTAATCTTTGAACTGATAAATACTTCCCTGTTTCAAATCCAGATTCTCTGAGGCCTCTTGAAGGAACAAGATCCTGCTGATTAAAGACAATGTTAACACCTCCAGTGCCTGGCCTAGATTTTCAGGGAAAGGTTTCGATTCTGAATTGAAAGTTCAACTCTTTTTAAAAGCACTTTCCTTCCTCATTACTCATGTGGCCAAGGTGGAAATCTGCTATCTGAATTTTTAGAGAAAAAGCATTTAAAAAAGGATTTGAACTACTGCTTGTGAACAAAAACCTTACCTGTTTGTGTTAGCCTAGAATCCAGAATTGTAAGTAAGTACTATTAAAGAAAAGGATTGTAACTACAGAGACCCTTCAAGTCCTCTCCCAATTTTTTTGTACACCACACAATACAGATTTTCCAACACCAGAACCAAGCCAAAGGGAGTAGGCAGATTCCTTTTTTTCTGATGCAGTATTACAGATTCATTAATAGTTTATATTGATTTTTTGTTTGTTTGTTTGTTTTATAGTCAGTAAAAAAATTCTTTCTTTGAAGGTACCAAGAGTGATGTCTCCCTGATCTTAAATAACGGAGCTGGTACGTGGCTGAATAACTTTTTGCACTGTTTTATTTTTGAATTGGCATATGTAGCTATGATTAGAGTGTTTAAAACATATTATGCTATGCTGAAGTAAAGGGAGATTTTTTTTTTTCTGGAGTCTTTTCGGCTGGAAAAGCCTCTTTGGGACATTTGCGATGAGCATCCACGCCCGAGGACTGCGTGTAGAGGCACAAGCTGCTCTCCCTGCGTGGCCCGAGGGGTGGGGGCTGAGGTGTGAGCGGCTCCTCAAAGGTTTCCAGCAGCACCATCTACCGGAGAGCCCTTCCCGGGATTCCGAACGGGAAGGAGAAGCGCTGGCAGCGCTTCCAAAGCAGCAAACACCGAGCACAAACACACGCGGTGCTCAGAGGGACAAAGATCTCTGCACTGCGCTGGCCTCACCTCCAGTCCCGGGGGCAGTTCGGGCACCACAATATAAAAACGATATTGGACTATTCGAGAGTGTCCAGAGCAGGGACACAAGGATGGAGAAAGAGCCGGGAGAGGCTGAGTGCTCTGGGTCTGTTCACTGGATCCGTGTGTCCGGGGGAGGGAAGGTGAAAGCAGGGCTGGAGTGGATGATGTGGGAGCACCCAGCCCAGCGCTCGGCATTGGCACCTCCCAGATGTGGTTCTTTAGATTCTCGTGCTGTGGTTTCCCTTCTGGTAAACACAGGATCCACTTTTCTGCAAAGTAATACTTGTAAAGCACTACGAGATCACAGATTTAAAATAAAATTCTGGAGAGACCTTGGAAATGTGTGACGGCCCCCCCCTAAACACCCTTTTAAAAGAATTTCAGAACAAACACTGAAATTCTGTGCCTAAAGCAATGTCTTATTCTGAAGGAGCAAAGGCAATAGGATGTAGATTCACAAACACTTATCCTTATAGCTTCATTAAATAAAACAATTACTAACAGCCTCTTATTCCAAAAGATCAGTGGAATAATTTAGATGAACTAAGAGATGTAGGAGATGTATTAAAAATTCTTATGCTGTATACCTATAAGCATGTACCCATCTAATTTAAGGGCTTCAGTTCTGTTGAAAATGAACTTGCAATCTTCTAGGACAAACTGTCCTTCACTTCATCTAAAGCCCTGCCATTAAATTCAAAGGCAGGAAGGCTAATCTTTAATGACATTCATCTATTTATATCTCACTTCTTAAATAACTGTAGAAATCTCTTTTCAGTGTGAACAGACTACAGAATATTTGTAAATGCATGTAGGCAATACAATGCATAATTTGGTTCTGTGCTTTCTAGCAGTGCCACCCTCTCAGGTGGAATTACCAGGATTAATTTAAGGACCATTAAAGGACAAAGCCCTTCTTAAAAATGGAACCAAACCAATTTATCTCTTGGTTGCCAAGAAATGCATTTAGGAAAAAATCAGCTACTTTGCATTTTGAACATGAGATAATTTAGTAATGTCAACAACCAGCAAAATGGACTCGAGTGCTAAAGTGACTCTACCAGGGTGTAATTAAGGCTCATATCTTAAAGGTTATAAAGCAGATATACCTGTACTCCACTGGGGCTGACTCCACTACACTGGCTAATTATTTTTTTAGGAATAATGGCAAACCATGTCAGACATCTTGCTGCTGATTTAATGACATTAAGCTTCTAGGAGACAACCTCTCTACCTTTCAGTCAAATCTGAAATAGCAAACAGGGCATTCAAAGAAGGGACAGAAAATTTCTGGCTGTTCACCTTTCCTCACACAAATACCTCAAAGCACAGCACACAATCTACAAAACATCAAAGAATCGATTTGAAGAAGTTTAAATGCACATCCAGACAGGAAAACATAACGAAAATTAAATGGATCTTTTATTAAATTTACCAGGTTTTATTTGAACTACTTTGCAGGCTTTTTGCTCAAGTTTATTATTCATGGTTTAAATTCTTTGGGGAAGTTTTCCCCAATTGCTGTAATCACCTGTGTTAGCTCTTCCATCCCCACTAAACCCTTTCTAATACAGCTTGATCAGACTCAAGGAAAGCAATTCAGGTGCTGCTCTGCACAGATCAACAAAAGGCATTAAAATAGTTCCCTTTTATGCATTTCTGAAAATACTCATATTTAACTCCTGAAAGTAACCCATCTGAAAGGTTATCCATTATCTTCTTACAGGAACTTCTGGATTTTTTTTCCTGAGAGTCTGGAAAGAACTTAGAAACGATCTGTGTTATATCCATGTGGGGAGTTATAATGATTCTCTCAAATATGCTTTGATGCAACTTTAACACCTGATTTCATTTCTTTCATGATGTCCAAACACCAACATATACTGGTTCCCTCATTTCATCCACCCCTCTTCAGCATTTGTTTCCCCTGTAAATTTTAACATCTTTTTGTTCATGCTGTATCCTCACTGTTAAAAGATTGAATGAGATGCAGTAACGACTCTTGGGAATACATTTCTGGAATTGTTTGTCACATTAGAAGCTGACTGTTCTGGTGTTTTGAGGATTTTTTTCCAGATTAAAAAGTAATTAGAGAACTGAAGAAAAGTTAGCTCCCTCCTGACAATTTACTTGTTCTACCAGCTTACAATAAACATTTGAAAATCCAAATTTATTATCTGAACTACTGAATCATAACAAAAAAATTCTACTAGACCAGAAAGCATGATTTTCCCATCAGCCACAATTAAAAAAAAAAATAAATATTGCAGCAGAGTAAAGATTAGATCTGATTGGAAACAGGAATTTTTCCCACAAACTTCTTTAATTTTTTCGGGGGTTCTTTTGGTGTTTTTTTTTTTTTTTTTTAAATTAAGACAGAAATATGAACTCTTCATCCAAACCCCAACCACTCAATTTTCAACAGAGAGGACCTTGATGCTGCTACTGGGAAGGCTGACAAGAGCTGAAATTTTCCATTGGATACAGGCAAGATTTTGTCAAAAAGAAAGTGTTATTCAGTTCTTCAAAGGTTTAAATATTGAATTCCATCTAGTTTAGCTTATCTGTTGTTTTCCAATTTTTTGGTTTATTTCAGCTTCTGCCATTTTTTTGACACACACCAATACCCAGCCCTGCCTTTGTTCCTTTTTCTCTGCCACTCTTCATTTGGGAATATTTGAAATAATTTCTTGTTTATCTTTCCATCTTCAGTTGTTTGCTCTTCAAATTCCCTTCTTAGTCTTGCTTGACTTTTCCCTGTAATGGTTTGTTCTTTCTGTTGGATCCATTTGGGCAGGATTTCCATTTTCTCTGTTTGGCTTGGATAACCCCTTAAACTGTACCAGCAGACCAAAAATCTGTGATGCTGATTGAGCAATTAAGATTCTTTAGGCATGTTAATGAAAGGACACTGACAAGTGACTGAGCTATATATAATCATGGCCTTTTAGAACACCAGGAAAATAAATTCACTAATACCAGGTCTTTTAGACCCCATTAGAGAGCAAAGTCTGTGAGGCAGCCTGAGCATTTCATCAGGTCGGCCAGGTTTGTGCTGGGTTTTGATGAGCTCCTCATTGCCATCCATGAACTTTCCAGATGAGATTCGCTCGCCTGATTATTTCCCTGGGGGATGGGAAGAGCACAGCCCTAATTAGCAATCTACTTTGATATGAAATAAATATTAATTGCCTTTTCTAATCTGAAGGTGTCTACAACCCTTGCCTTTTACTATTAACAAGAACCCCCCCTTTTTTTTTTTTTTTTTTTTTTTTTTTTATTTTGGGTTTTTTTTTTTTCTTTTTTTTTTTAAATTGCCTTAACTTTT
>VZTR01016156.1:0-91112 GCA_013400775.1 Chaetops frenatus | reverse complement strand
TTTTTTTTTTTTAATTCTGAGATGTTTGTTTTCCTTTTGCATTTAAATAGGCCTTAAACTTGCTCAGGCAACATCTCGTAGTTAGAAGGTTTGGTTTGTGCTATTCTTGCAAAAACACTGGGAGTTATAAGTCAATTTTCTGATTTCTAGAAAAATCTGTAGGATTTTATTTCTGAAATATCAGCCACATGTAAACACTCACCTAAATTCCTTACACTAATGAGTACAGATAATAAATACAATATCTATTCTTTATAGGATTTTTAAATACTTATTAAAATATTAAAGGAATATGGACTTACCCCTGCAAAAGTACCTACCTGGAATTAATCTAACAAGCAGCTCCTGCTCAACGTTTAAGGGATAAAGCACCATAATATATCAGGAAGTCAAAGAGGTGGCTCTCCACAAAAGCAATTAGAAGTTATCAGTGCAGGGGAATGATTAATAATAAGGTTGGAAAACAGGGCATGGGACTCCTGAGTGTGAGGAACGAGGATGGAAGAAGAAAAACAGGGAGGAAATGAGAATTCTCCTTTCCAGTCCAGTGCTGGATTTTCCTCAAGTGAACCTTTTTTATTCTGTGCCATGTTTTCCTTTGAAGAAACAGCAAAGCAGTTTTCTTACACAACATCCACAGAAATCATCTTCCTGTAAGAAACCTCAGAAATACAATGGAATTTTTACAGCTTCTTCTCTTCAGTAAGAGAGCAATGGCAACCTGGCAGAAATAAGAGGCAGGCATGAAAGCCTGGAGAGGATTTTTTTCTTATTATCACACCATCGCATCTGAAATAATTCCAGGATTCCAGCCAAGATCTTTGACACAAGTATTTGTAATGTTGAGCTAAAATACCAACCCAAAATGCAGCCAGGCACTGTTTGCTAAGACAAAAATCCTCCTGCAGGGTTTCTAGATTTATCTGCCTTCAGGAGATGGGAGGAAAAAAAGAAATCCAGAAGTTTTTCTAAACTGATACAGCTTCAGGATTAAGGGTGATCTGTAGACAAAACATTTTGCAAGGCTTTTTATCCGTGCCATGGGAGTAATTTCACTTGAATGTTCTATTTCTGGAGCAACGGGGGATTTTTAAGTTTGCTAAAACAACTGAACACATTCTTCAAAACAATACAGTGGGTCTTTCTTGTGAGAGCAAAGCTAATCAAACACACATCCTGTGCTATTGATGTCAGCCAGCTGCTCATGGCACTACTGGAGTCTCTGCTTTTAGGCCAACAGGAGTATTATGGACTGTTTCCTCCATCTGTTCCCAAAGCAAATGCCAAGATGGTCAAGGTGTCAGAACATCCCACAGAAAACCACATCAAAGGAGTGACCTGAGCTGCTGTGCCAGGACTGGAGTCTTTGCAGAGACAAAATCTGTAGGAATAAATACAACAGCGAATCTAGAAAACATTTATAAGATGATTCAATAGGAACAGCCCTGGATGGGCTTTGAGGGTTCCAAAAGCCCTACCCCAAAATACCAAAAGGTATAGTTAAGGAAATATATAATGTGATCCCACCTGGCTGCAGCCACCTCTTTGTAAGCTGACAATAAAGATTTCCTTATCACAGAAAGAAAGGAGAAAGCTGGAAGGAAAGGTATTTACAGGATGGGTAAGTGAGGTGACTCAGGCTCTGAGAGGATGGAAGAAGAGAAAAGAGGAGGAATGAGAAAGGAGGGGGTGACTGACATGGGCACAGTGCAAGAAAGTAAGGAGGTGGTTGGCAAAGAACAGGCTTTGGTGGAAGGAAAACCACTTCCCACAAAACTGAGTGGGGGCTTTGGTTAAAATCTGTCTTGGGAGCTGCATCGTTTTTCTAGAGACTGGAAGGAATGGTACTGAAATAAGAACAAGTACCTGGCAGACAGAAGCCAGGTAAGGGTGCTCAGACATCCTTGGTCTCTGAGCTCCTCTCAGCTGTGGGATCTCAGCTGGCCTGGAGACAGCACAGGTGGAGTGCAGAGGGCTCAGCTCAGCTCAGCTCCGAGTGCTCAGCTTCCATCTGAGGTCACCTCTGGGAAACAGGAGCTGAGCACGTCCTGGCTGAGGTTTGCCTCCCTGGGGAGCTCAGCCAGCCCAGGAGAAGCTCTCAGAACCCATCACATCTTCCTTAAAATCCAGATTTACTTCAGCTGCCCGTTAGCCACGTCTGAGGCTATGCCAGCCCTCCCAACCACGATTTCACTGCCATGGAAAGAGGCACATGAAGGACAGGAGACAGCTAAGGAGGACAGGAAGAGCTGCCTTTGGCAAAAGCAGACACCACCACATCACTCCCACTCCACCAAAGATGGCAAAAACAGCAAATCCAAATATGTAGGGCTGTCCATCTCTCCTGTAGCAGAAGGATCCAGTCCCTGACACCTCATCAGGGGTAGCAAAAATCGGTTTTATCAGTGCTGCCAAAAGACCTGGATGAATTCTGGCCTGCTGTGCCCAGAAAAGAATTTAAACTCGTAACAAATTCCAGGCAAGCAGTGAAGTTATCAGTGAGGTTTTTTCTACAGCAATAGTCAGAAAAGCCTGTGGATTCCAAGCTTCCATTTCCATGTAAAGCACCACATCTCCCTGACTGACCGACCAAGTTATTATGATTTGTGTATTAAAGCCTTGTTTTTTCCACCTATCGAGTGCATAAACAACAGTTTAACCTTTATCCCAAGGCATGTACACCCTTTTACTCCCAGAAAAATGAATTCATGTTTAGCAGTCAAATCAGTATCAACCTGACCTTTAAACACATCAGTGTTTCTTGGAAAAATATTATGGCTGGGATGCCTACTGTGGTAAACAATATTAGCTGCTCCAACCCATGGCTGAGCCATGCTGTGAGGAGCCTTATCAAAATAAGGGGGTGGAAACCAGCAGGGACTGCAGATCTTCTGACAAACTCCACAGGATATGAGGAACAATGTAAATGTAACAGTACTGGCAGATATATTTCTATATTACTGTTCCAGAGATAACAGCAAAGGTGAATCATTTCCCACCACCTACAGCACTGAATTATTTCAAATTCTGAAGGGACCATATTTATTTCATTGGTAGGTAGCAATTTACTTAGCTGAAGATCATTATATTTATGTGTCTGTGAAATCCTCACAATAATTATATATTTGAGCTGTCTCAGAAGTGCTATATATATTCTCATTAGTCATGTACTTCCAAGGATATTATCATTTTTTTTTCCTTCAACAACCTTTGCAATCCGAGTGTGAAGTACTGCACTGCACATGAACCTCGATTCTTACAGTTTTCTTAAACTCCAGTTTAATCAAACAGCAGGGTGGCCTATATTCAAATGCAAATGCTAAGCGTGCTATGAAATATCTTCATTCCCTTAAATGACTGCACTGTGGAGCTTATTTAAAACAGACCACACTGTGCAACAAAACAGAGGAGGACAAGGGAAAAAAGTTCCCTGTTTGATATTATTTTTTGCCAGAGTTCTCCAAAAAAGGTCATGAAAATGTTTAGAGCAGGGTAAGGAGATCAAGGCGAGGGGGTTGCTTTGGTTCCACTCCTATCTGTGCCAAGCAGTCAATTATACCCCGTGGGTGGAGAGAGGTCCATTTGTTTTCCTCAGTGCACTTCAGAAGTCTCATGTGAGAAATATTTTGAAAACACAAAACGTTGCAAGGCTCTAAATGCAAATGGCAGTCCATGGAGCCAGAGATTAATAACCCAAGGAGGATCAGCCTCTGACTTGCAGTACTCACTGCCATTAAAACTTACAGCCCTCAGATCTGGAGGAGAAGATCGTGCTGTCCTTCACAGCTGCTTGCTACCCTCTTCAGTGCTCCTGCAGGATCACCAGCTCAGTTTTTCACCCTCCTTTTAAATGCAAAACTGAGATGAGTTGCCAGGCTGGCACCCCTGGAGATGGATGCTGGTGGTTAATGTAGACACTCCACCCTTTTCCAGGAAAGTTGAGCCAAAGAAACCCAAGAGTTTTAAAAATATTAAACCCTCGCATCACTACTCTCAATCTGTCCAGTTTCTTATTTATTTGAACACCTTCCACAAGCAATAAGGAAATGGCCTCAGTTGTATTTTCCTTTACCATCCTTGGCAGAATCAGAGAGATTTCATAGTTTGTCTCTCCTGGCTTGGCTGATGGATTTTCTTTCTCCTTTTAAAAAAAAACTGAGTACAAAAAGATTTAATGTAGAACTTTTTTTTGTACTCCAGGTCATATAAATTACTCACCAGCCTTAAACCTGCCAAAATGACAAGTTACAGGTAAAATCAACAAGCAGCACAGGTAGAAGACTCAACATTATGTCCCATGAATGTAGTGCAGGAACAAAGCAGCCACAGCCACTACAACACTGCGATAGTCCAGCAGCAATGCACTACAACTACCAAAATCTGCAAAGAAAAGGGCAGAGGGTAAATTCTGTTTCAGGCTGTGTAAGCACAAGTTGGAACAAAGATAAACCGTTCTCACTCCTTTTACTGGTTTGGAAAATTGAGCAACGTGGGAGATGCTGAGGAATATCAGTTCCTCCTATCATCAACACATTTCTGCAGTAACTTTTACTCTTCCCTTTGGCAAGTGCCTTAGTGCAAGTATTTACCATGAATATTAAAACCCTATTCTATTGTTAAAAGAAAAGTTTCAGATCAGATCACTGAAGAATCAATTAAAAAAACAAACGTACAAAGTTTCCTGGAAACCACCTTCATAGCAAACGAAAATCAAACATTAACTGCCTCTGAGGAGCTCACTGCATCTCTCACCCTACATATTTATCTATATCTATGCTACAAACACATGACACTCTTGACTTTGCTGGGGCTGCTTCTAAGTAGTGCAATTACACACAGAATCTACCAGTTCTCTTCAGGTGAGTGCCTATTTCTACCTATAGAAATGTATTTATTTATTTATTTAGACACTCCATGGTTGTGGAAGCAAGCACTGAGCAAACACAAAGAAGCATGACTTGGCAAACAGACAGACCCACTGTGAAACACATCCATAGCAAATTAATCAGCCTAAAAGACTCTCACAGTTTGAAATTGGGCTTTCTAATCTATGATGGCTGCCACATTTAGTTTATGATGATATAAAATAAACATCACACCTTTAAACTTTTCCCAGGGCTGATAAATCAGCGAGGAGGGGATGACTCTCACGAGAGGATTGTGCCTGTGGTTAGCAGAGTCCCACAGATACACAAGAGATGCAATTATGCTGCAATAGCCAATTCTAGAGCTCTGACATGGCTTATTATTTGACTAGCAAACAAGGAACTTCTTCAACTTAATTGCAGCCTGGCTATTCTAATGCTGATCATTTTCATCCTTCTTTTCCTTCATAGAATTTTATTTTAATCCTTTGCTCGTTGATGTGCCCATTTCTTGGATATGTTTTGTACCTGCTATGGACACGCACAGCTTCTGAATAAGTGTAGTTGCTGATAAAATTCACCCCATCACAGCTCACTTGTTAGAAATTTGTGATTCAGAGCGAATGAATTTGCAGCATTAATTTCAGCCATGCACTGATAGAGGTTCTTAACTGTAGCAGTGCAACGTTTCTGAAATGTGTGAAATTACTGACACTCTTGGTGGAATATTTACCTTTGGATGCATTGTCAGATGATATTGTGCCTTGTGCCATAGTGCATGTACGTGTGGTAAGGAATTTATAACTACAGGAGGCAGCACTAAATACGGATCAGGAATTATCTGCACCATCTGCAGCGTGTGAGGGGAGCTGAGCTCTGACTGTAGAACGAATCCATGGAGCTGCAGGTGCTGATCACCATCCCAGCCACACACCAAGGACACACACTCGTCCTGCCTGAAACCATTTCTGTCCCCCTGCAAGGTAACCCTTCCATCACCCTAAACACAAGGAACAAATGATTTTCACTAATTAACAAACAGCCTTGGCACAGGGCCCAGGCCCCGACTGCCCGGGCTGCGGTACCGGCTGGAAGGAGCACGGCAGAGCAACTGCTTTGGCAGGACTGGGACTTTAAAGGTCAAGTAATTACCAGCCTTTTGGAAGCATAAACTGCCTTTAAAGTCAGCAGAGCAAGCAAAAACTATTAGCAGATTCATCCAACATTTATCTTTTAACTTGTTATCTCTGATACACAAACTCATTCTTACACTGTTTGCATTGCAGTGCATAAAATATTAAAATTAAAAGGCTTAGGGACTTCTGAGGGGAAAAAAGAGAGTGAAACTATTTTAGATTCAGAAACATTTCATCAATATGTAGTGCATTTGCATACTGGAATCAGAGAGTCCTGATTATGCATGTTTATTGATTTTGGCTTTGTTTTGATTAATGATAAAACTATGATCCGTCTTGTAAGGTAGCAGGGCTTGAGGGAGCTCAGTGCAATACGAATGGTTTGTATTTTCAGAAATCCTATTTATGCAAATAAGAGCACATTCACATCCATTTTGCTCAAGCATGGTTGTAACAAAGCTCTCCAAACATTCTCTTTTATACTCTGGATAATTTGGGGAGGCATGTTTAATACAAAAATGCTGCATAACAATTACTATTTTCTTCATTATGAATGACTCCCATTATATCACCTTGGACAAAAGAACAAGCTTCAATTCCCACTGCGCTTAATTTATTATCACAGCCAAAGATATTGTTTTGTGTCAGAGTGAATGCAATATTTCTAGAAATGGATTGCAAAAATCCTGCTGGGGAAGTTCAAGGGGACTAGGGAGAAGTGAGGAAGAAAAAAATAATCCGGAGCTGGCTGGAAAAGTTTTTGCATTTCTGGAAGAGCAATGTTGGCACGTTGGCCTCCACTTGGGAAGGGGGGAGAGAGGTTTCCATCACACAAAGCAGCCATAGAGATTCATTATCAGAGTGCAAGGAAAACGTGAGGACAGACTCCCAACGTGTCATGTCCTAAGGACATCAAGAGTTGTGACAGATTCTATTACTGTCTTAGTTACCAGCATTTAGACCATCCACTGGGCAGTGGACTGAAATGATTCTGAATCTATCCAACCAGACATCTGCACATCAAGATAAGTAAAATTATCAGTTGGCCTGTGTTCTGACACATGAATTATCTCACAAACCTCAGCAGGATCTTTGCCTGTATGACAGCTGCCATATTGGCTTCTGATATCTGCTTTGGCAGCAAGATCAGAGTCTGGAGTCTGAACATAAGAGCAACCTGAGAATGAGTGAGGGAGTGGAGGTGAGGAAAGTCTTCCTCCTTAAGCTATAATTCCCAAACACTCTTTTTTGACAACTTAATAGTCCAAAGCTCTGTTGTAGAAGGAGGATATGGAAAAAAAGTGTCCACATCTACAAGCAAGGCTGGCCCATCTGCTAAGAGACCCTGTGACAACTTCTTTTTGAAGGACAGTGGGATTTATTTACCTTCTGTGGGGGCTGGGGACAACAGAACACCAATGGAACACCAGAGGAACACCAACAGAGAACCAGTGGAACACCAGTGGAACACCAATGGAGCACCACCCTTCCCATCGTCCTCCACTGACTGAATATTTGCTTCCCCAGCAGTGCAGAGCTGCTCTGTGCTGTAGGAAATCTGGTTGAACTTCTTCTCCAGGTGCTCCTGTATATTTGGAGGGAGACCCAGCCAGCTCAGAGGGAAGAGGAGGGGTCAGCTGAACAGCAGGTAAGGGTCAGGCTGCCACACTGCCATTTCTGCAGCTGAAGGACTCGATTTCTCTTGGACATTTGGGCTCTTAATGTCTTCACTGATTAATAATCCCTCTTCTACTTCAGGGACTTTGTTACATGAAATAGATGAAACATTCACCTTGCTCTTCCAGCTCCAGCTGCTGGGAACTTCTCTCCAGTTTCAGAAGAAATGGTATTGCACATGGAAAGCCTTTGCTTGACAGTGTTCACAGAATGCAGCACTCCCAGGCTGCAGGGGGATCCCCCTCTGGAGGTACCACGGGCCAGGAAAAACAGAGACTGGGACATCCCCACTATTTTCTGAACACAACCCTCCCTCACCGGGGAGCTCAGGGCACAGGAACTGCTCCCTCCCTGCTCTCTGCCAGAAGGGATCAGCTAAGCCATGAGGGCACACACACATTTCTGCCTCCAAAAAAACAAGTTTCACTCCTTTTTCAACTCACTTGAAAAGGCAAATATGGATTGAAATTTCAAATTTTGTAAGGAAGTATTTAACCCAGAGGCTAAAGCTGTTTTATATTTAAGCCTGAATTTAGCTTGAAGCATAAAGAAAACTCTAGCATAAATTAGCACATATTAAAAACTTGATGCTAGAGAAATAAAAAGTTGGTTTAAATCCAAGTAGTAAACCAAAAAATCTAATTTTGTGATTTTGCTGGATACTGCCAGTGATTAAATAAGTAACCATAATCAGATTATAGGCTCACTGAAACAAAATAAAATGAACGAGGATTGAAAAACCTTTGAACTTTGTAACCATCAAACCCCACGAGATATTTCTATTTGTGCTGGAATCAAGTTGTTGCATTTCTCTGACACAATTTGAAACCTCACTGATATCAGTATAAATCGGATAATTCAACTCCCATCTGTAGCTCTTACACTAACATAACACATCTCAAAACCAAGCCGTTCAACACACCTGCCCTCCTATGGAACCAAGCTGCATTGCATGTCACAAAATAGTTTCAAGATCAACTGTTAATTCTTGTCTAAATGATAGCACGTTTATTTCAGAATGAAAATCGGCATCCCACATCCACTGGAAATCTCCATAGCAATGAAAAGCTGGAAGTGTGGAGTTTAACACCAGGAACAAAGATAGCATTAGGCATTTTTGATAGAAAATATTGTGCTTCTGTATCAACAGCCTTCCCCTCCAGTCCTCTTTCTAAGTCTTTAAAACCTGGTGCTTAACTCGGCCCATGAAATATTCCACAATATGTTGATCATGCTGGGTTTTAATTTCAACTCAACTGAAGAAACATTGTTAGAAAGAGTCACTATATCCCAGGGGAATCAGGAAATTAAACTTTATTTATTGGCTTTGGCTTTCCCATAAGTAGACAGAGCCATATAGCACCTGATTGCCCTGTGAGGGGAGGCACAGCTTGAAAAAGAGCCCTGCCAGTGTGCCACTGGGCCACTGATTAATTCAGCAGTAAGATGAGGTCTGTCACTTAGGGTCATTAATGCATGCCTACAATGCCATTTGAGGCATGAGTGTCTGGGTAATACCACAGGGCCTGAGCCCACAAGAGTTTACATCTGGGCACAGGACTTGACACTTGTGCTGCTCTGTTTGCACATTAACATTGCCATTTGTAGGGGCTGGAATGTACTGGGCAGTCTAAACACAACCTTCCTTTTTGGGGTTGGCGGGGTGGGAGAGGGACAGGAGATCTTTATTTTAAATCTATTTTCATAGCATTGTTTGAGTTACAAAACTTGTCTGTCATTTCATAGAATATTGAAAAGGATCACAAAAATACATACTCATTGCTATTAGGGTAGTGCTCTGTGAGCACTATTTCTACATATCCCACAGCAAGGAATGAAAAGGTATTCCTAAGATTGTTCTGATTTTCTGATCTGGTTCAGGCAACCTGGAAACCCTCTACCTGCTCTGTATTGCATTTGCTTGCAACAGTTAAACACTGGCCTTGTGAGAAAGCACAGGGTTTTCCCTGCTTCAGGGGGCTGGGCACTCACCTGTGAGCAGGCACTCCTGAATTCCTGAGTTTCAGTCCTTGCAGTCCCAGAGGTCTCCTCCAAGCACTTCTTTGCTTTTGTTTGAATTAAAATTGACTGTTTTAAAGTACTTTTTTTTTTCTGTACACCACATTCAAAAACAACAATTTGAAATATTTCACTTTCAGGTGAATACACTAAAGGATAATAAGCTTGACCAGACAAGAGGTAACATGCTTTTCATATAGGCAGTAGCCCATCAAAATCATAAATTGGGCGTTTTACTGGTTCACTCACACCCACTATGGCTAAACATCCAATATAAGGTCAGTTAGGATTTCTTCCCAGTTGAATGGATGTGCCTTTAACTAGATATTGCACAGACAATGTTTTAACAGCTTGTTATTTTATTACTTTGTTGGGGAGGCAGGAATAAACCAAGAAATTTGGGATGAGGCAGATCTGTATAGTTCTTTCCACCTCCAGAGTGGAATGGGTCTCTGTCCTTGCCATCTACTGCTCATTAGATAATGTATCAGCAGCAGGGGAGTCTTAAGGAAAATAAGAATAATAGTAGTAGTAGTAGTAGTAGTAGTAGTAGTAATAATAATAATAATAATAATAATAATAATAATAATAATAATAACAATAATAATAATAATAATAATAATAATATATGTTTGTGTACTGTGACTTAGAGATGCCTAATCCAAAGTTTCTACTTAATATCAGACATTTTATTTCTTGCCAACCAGTGTGGCCACGTATCAATATAAACACTTCCACTTGATACAGCCCTGTCCTCTTGCACCAACATCAGCATCACCACAGTTATATCTCAAAGTATAAGAGCATTGAAAGGAGCTTAATATCATCCACACATGAACTACATCACTGTAAATAAATGAGAGTCAGCTTTGGGTTTAGACAGAGCTGGGACAGAATTGTCACCGTGTAACTGTGCAGCACAGGGAAGGAAATGGACTCATCTCCAATGCCACATCCACATCAAGTTACTTCACTCTGACCTTGAGAGTACAGCTAAGAAACAACATTTCAGCTACATGGAGTGATTAGATTATGAACACAGTGATTACATTAACAGCAGATGACTTGGAAGTCAAACTGCTGCATCCCCACTGAATTAGCAGCTCCAGCAGCAGCAGCAGCACTCCCCCTTCCAGTGCCCCCACACCCAGTCCCAGCTTTAAGGACCTCCTTCAGTCTTTAGACACCACGTAAACAAAAGACAAAATTTCCATCTTTCCTCCTATTGTACCAAACCAAATCTGCTCTCATAGAACACCAGGGTCTCTAATGACTGTAAACAGCATTTCATTGGTCACAACATCTCCTAAGTGACACAGATGTAAAAGGTGACAATCCAGCTTACTGGGGACATCACGGGCTGAGTGGCAGCAACTCTGGGGGAGACCATGTCCTCACATCTTGTTATCAGCAAGCAGGGAAGAAAGAAGGAAAAAAATCCCCAAACACACTTTAAAGAAGTGAACATAACACTGCAGACACAAGACTGACCCAGCACAGCTCCACTGGCCACCTGAGAACCAAGCCAGCTTCAGCCAGGGCATGGAAATTTCAGGACAAAGTTGTTACTCTGCAGCTCAGCTCCATTAATCACAGAACACAGAATATCCTGAGCTGGAAGGATCCCACAGGGATCATCAGTTCAACCTCTGGCCCTGCACACACACCCCGACAACCCCACCTTGTGCCTGAAAGTGTTGTCCAAACCTTCCTGGAGCTCTGGCAGCATTGGGATTGTGATCCTTCCCTGGGGAGCCTGTTCAGCCCTCTGGTTTAACTTTTTACCTTGATTTTGTTTGAGTTCTGTGAATTTAAGTAACACACTGAAAAAACTTCTAAATTAACACATAAAAAAGATTTCCTAAAAATGCTGTACAGTCAGTCCCTACATTGATGCAGGCTCAGGACAAAAAACAGAGGGCAACAATACTTTTTGGAAAGGATTATAGGATGAAGGTTGTTGTTTCTGTAAAGAGGGTGTTTGGTTGGAGTGGTTTTTTTTATTTAGTTAGGGTGTTTGTTTGTTTGTTTGTTTGCTTTAATAAAACATGCACAAAAAAGTCCATCCTTACCAGCATCACTTAGAACAGTATTTGGCTGATTTAACCCACAGAATGCTCATTCTGCTGAGCCTACCTACACCCACCTGATCCCAATGAACTCCCAGCCAGGAGCACTTCCCTGCACGGACTGGAAAATTTTAGGGGAGTTACCAGCCTTATTTCCACCTCTTCTGTTCCCAAGGAAACAAACAAAAAAATCCATGTTCAAAAATCTTTTAACTGAATCGGACCCTCCTCACAGAGACATTATCATCACAAGAGTAAACAAACTGATGGTTTCTATTCAAAGTACACAAATGTATCTGAGAAATTCATTATCAATTTCCAAATTCAGTGTATTGTGTCTTCTGTTATTTACCTAAGAAACACTTGCAGAGCATGAGATATGTGGGAATCACCTGTTTTATTTAACCCAGCACAGTGTATTTCAGTTGATAAGGTTTTCATGATCTCTTCAGTTTCTCCTCTGCAATCTTCATTACAATATAGTTAAAAATATGTATTAATCCACGGTACTTTTTTCTTTTTTTAACCCACATTTTAACCAAAAATGGGAAGAAAAATAAAGAGGGCGGGGGGAAAGAAATCTGGAGTGTTTCTATTGGTGTCTTAAAGCATAAAAAACTACAGCAATTTATTTCACCACATCCAGTTGTAATGCTAAACCACAGATAAACATTACTAATGGAGCAAGAATGTGTTCCTTCCTTCTGATGGAGGTCCAAGTTTGCCCTTTGGAGTTTGCCAAACAGCATGGGGCACTTCATTCACCATGTGATTGGCACACACTTCAGCTCTGAATCAGTTTGGGGATGAAATTTTTGGCTAAAGCTCTGGAAATTCTGATGCTGGAGCTGTCAGGCAGGCTGTCTTTACTTTGAGAAAAAGCAATACTTTTTAATAGCACTATGTTACTCGGCTTTTTATTTGGTTTTACATTGTTCATTGAGGTTTTGGATTTTGATGTATTGTGCAGCACCCCAAGAACCCTAATAGGAGGAACTTGATTTAAAAAATGAGTTTATTATTTCAACATGTGCTAATAAATATGCTACACGTTTGGGGAATGTAATCCCACCTATTTTGGTGGCACACGAAAAGGCCATCAGCCACTGCATGCTGATACCAAAACATGTTCACTGAAAGGCAGAAATGTCCTTTCTTAACTGAGCTCATGTTCAAGGCAGCTCTTACAATGCAGGGAATTCTAAGGGCCAAAGGTTTATTTTTCCATTTATCCTGTAAATAAAGGAAATTATCTCATAAACTGATTTTTTTTTTTGTCAACATTATTTTGCATAGCAACAAGGTTATTTGTAGGATATTTTAAGACACACAGTTTAGCTTATTATTTTATTGATATTAATGGAAATGATCCAGAAGAGGAAAACACATCATCTCAAGGTCTGACTTCACTGCGTGCCACATCCTAACGTCAGTGAATATTCTGGGAGCAGAGTACTGGGAGGATTGGGTTTGAATTATCTTCCTTGGGGACATGTAACTATAAAATCATCAGCTCTTTTAAGATCCAGTCCACCCCAAACTCAAACTTTCATGCAGCCTTCCACTTCAGTTTGAGCTTTTTTCCCCCTTACAGCCATGAATCAAATTTGTGAGTGCACAAATGTTGCTCACAACACTTTCTTTTTTCACTTTTACAACTGCTGTGCTGTAACCAAACAGCACACTTGTACTGCACAGCAATCTAATGCACAGCTTCTTTTTTTATTTATTTTCTTTAATGGCTGGTCACCTGCCTTCTCAGCCATGAAACCTTTCAGAAATGTTTCTCTCTTACCTGAACACACAGGGGTTTGGCTCCCTGCTGTGGTAATCCCTCGAGGATCCAGTTCCATTATGCTCCTGTGTCAATACAGGTGCTGTCAGCTGCCTGAGGTACAGCCCCATCACTGATTCAGAAGCTGAAGGAGCTTTTGTATCAAGATGAGGGTCACCCAGTATTAGGTAACACAAGCACAATCCCTGTCTCTGTTCTCCTAGTAGAGGTATGTCTAAAAATATGCACAATCTTGCTTTTCCTTATAATGCTCCTCCTCTTTAAAGTTTTTATAGTAATGTATGTTTTCAGAGTAATGAAAGGTTGTTGATGACAATGAACTCTCAACTGTACTGCCACGTGCAGCTTACACAAATGTTTATTTCTTCATCATTTCTGAGTAGTGGACAGTTCAGGTTTGCTAGGTCAGTGCTCCAGAGATGTTCTGCTGATTAGGATAGCTTGTATGGCTGCAGGGCTTTGTCTTCCTCAGGAGCGAGTTTGTCACAGCACAGGCTTTGGGTGCTGCTGCACTGGTTTCGGGTGTGGTGTTTGGGATAGCGCCTGCCACACACATCCTCAGTGCCAGGGATCGAGGTCGGGCTCGGGCTCGGGGTCTGGGTCTGGGTCTGGGTCTGGTCTGTCACAAATGAGGTCTGGTAAATGGTTACAAAGCCATCGCTGCTGCTCTGGCCTGGTGCGCGAGCCCACTCGAAGAAGTTGTGGGAGTTCTGTTTCTGTTTCTCCGGATCCAACTTCCTCAGGCCCATGCCCTAGGACAGAGAAAAAAGGGAAGAAAAATTCATGCAAACATATGACTTCCAGTCACAGCTTCACAGATGAATCTTGTAACAGTCACTACCCCACTGGGAAGTGAACGAAGCTGTTACCACAGTGATTTCAAGGACTCACGGTTGATCTTTAGCAAGTTAAAAATAATATTGTCAGACTTGCCTGTATGAACATTTTTGGTTGCATATTTAATGGGAAATCTGCTGACCTTCCACCTCTCAGTGCTAATAAACCCCTTTTACTTTGCATTTCTGTAGCACACCATCTACTCAAGGCTATTTAGCCACACTCAGCTAAATTAATCTTTAGAGGCACCCAAAGAAATAGATTAATAATTCTAGGTTTGGACTGCAATAAAGAAACTGAGACAGACCATGAAATCTGACTCTTCAATGCTATCCCTTGTGTGTCCAAACACAGAGAGACAGAGCCTGATTTTCACACTCCACAGCCCACAGGAAATGCAGTTGGAATTATGGTTGATCAGAATCTCTAAAACTATGAGACACTGCACAAAGTGCACAGAAATGGAGGTTACTTAGTGAATAATGAATTCCAAAAACTTTAGGCCTGACAGAGCCCAAAGTCAGACAAACTCCCTATATCACAATTCACTGCTTTCTCCTTTACTCATTATCCTGTGAACTGCACTATTTCTTTTGCTGCCTAGAATGATATCAACATGAAACTGGTGCCCATACAGAAAAGCCCAAAACAATTTAAATTCTAGTCAAAGCTGTGGCTTCTGCAGCCTACATTTAAACAGGTGCATTGTAAAGAGATGCAGGCTGGAAAAGAATGCATTCTTGAGATATACTGTGATTATCCTACAGATTTTGGTTAAATTTATGATAAAGATGAGTCTGAATAAAATATTTGGAACTGCGAATTACAAGTGGCTGAGATCTCTACAAATATTCATTGCAAGGCAAATCACTTTTAGCAGACCAATAGGACATTTAACTGGTACAAAACTAAAACAGGAATATTAGAAAATGCCCGTTAGAGACCCAAATAATGGCTTTTTTCTTCCCTTTGAATTGTGCCACTCTCAATGACTGTGTGAGCTGCTGCACACCTGTGACAGTCCAAGAGAAGTCCCACCCCTATAATAATAAAAAGTGTATTTTTCTTGGCTATTTACATTTTTCTCTTCTCACAAGTTTTAGCATTTATCTTTTCTTTTTTTTTTTTTTTGCAGGGGACAGAAAAGATCTGTTTAATCTCTGATAGACCAATAGATCTGAAGTTGCATGATTTGTCTCAGTGCTGGGTACTTACCAAGTCAAAATATTCAGCTGTATTGCATATGCAATGTCTGTTGTCATGAGAAGAGAATGGGAAATTGTTGTTCCCTGCTTTCTGAAAGAAATTATAGCAAAAAAATTATGAATTTTCATGAACTCGGTTTGGAGTTCAATAGTCTTAGTTCTTGTATTCTGAAATTAGTCTTAGCTCTTATATTCTGAAATTACAACTGCCTTTTTTCTAGCACAGCAGTCATATTCCTATGTTAAATATTCAACTGCCCACCCATGATTTTATGGGGTTAATGTGGACTTTAATTTTTTTCAATACAATGATCAGGAGAATTTCATATTCATGTATAGAATTTTCATGTATATATATATATTAATATATACCTGATTAATGTAAAAGTGGGAATTTTCAAATAAGAAATGATACATTCTGTCTGCAAAGCAGCAGAATGCTGGATATATGTAGGGATTGCCTTGCTTAATTTAGTAGTAGGCCTAAAGCTAATTAAAATAAACTACAAAAGGGACCTCAAAACTGAATTAGTCTGGGATTCGTGAACTTAATGTCATGGACACTGCTTGTTGCAGGGGAAGTGTATTAATTGCTTAACTAATTTATAATCTCATTCTTTAATATGATGTTCATTCAGTCTCTGAATGAAACCAGAGTTTCAGAAGAAAAAAAGGACAACTGCAAAAAGAGCTATTTTAGAAGTAATGAACATACCTGACTTTTAAAATGTTTGTTATATATCATTGCAATATCCCAAATCTGATATTCTCCTCCAAACAAAAGAGCAAGTTTTAATGTAACAATGTAGTCTAAAGAGGTGTATCAAGAACAGGTTGAATGAGTTCTAAATGAGTTCTAAATTCTGAATGAGTTCTAAAAATCAATATAAGTGGAATCGTGATCCAGCAAGAAGATCCACCAGACACAAAATGTGTCTGCATAGGGTCAGCTGCATGGTCAGATCTCAGGATATTTGGTTTACTAGGCAGATTCTCTACCTTTCTTTAAGTATGTTCACATGTTCACTTGTCTCATACAGATTCCACCAGAATGTAGTTCAGTGGATAAGTAAATTCAACAAATACATGTGTTTAAAATAAGCACCTCCTGCATCTGTAAATTTCTTACTAAAATATCCTACTGCAATTAAATGTCAATCTTGGTGTTTCAGGAACAGTGTTAACAGTGCCTAAACAAACTTCCTCAGATTGTGCCATTTTAGCATTTAGTGCATCTCTGTGCTCTCACCACTGATCTCAGATTAATTCTCAATTTACGACAGGCAAGAATTTTCCTAATTCTGTTTAAAAGTGGAGGGTTGGTAAAGACAAGGCATGAAACACCAGGTGAACAGTCACACTGGTGTTGATCAAAGGTCCTTTTACCCTGGTTCTCCTTTTCAGGCCAGATATTCCACAGAAAAGTAGATGTAATATTAACACAGTGTATACTCATGTTACAGTATATCCTCCTTTCTGTAGCCCCAAGCTTCCCCTTTAAATATTCCTTCCAAGCCCATTTCTGCCCTTCACTATAGCAAAACTCGTGAAATAGACCCACTGTAATTGCTGTGCTTATAGAAAATGAAAATGGAAAATGTTCTGTGCACAAAGTGGGTGGGTAAAGCAAAGTTCAGTGTGATGATAAAATAAGGACGTGAAAACATGCTTACAACACTGCAGCATTTTAAATACTTGTGATTTTAAAAATATACTGCATTTCCTTTCATCCTAAAATCTTTTACAAATCTCATTTTTAAGCAAGCCTTAAAAATGTTTCAGACGAGACGCTTCTAACTTTTTAATGATCAAAAAGAACACTCCTTTGTGTGAATATACAGAATTTCCGACATTCATTGGCCAAACAGCTGATCAGTTTTCCCTTAAACCTTCTTACAGGGCTTTACACACAGGCTGTGTGCTGAGACTGATCATAATGGGTTCGGTGTCTCAATAAGAAAAGGGAAAATCAGCAACAATACAGCAGTACTTGAAGCAACTAGAATTATGAGTAACAGGGAAATATGTTTCTTCCGCAGCGCAGGCAGCAGCCACTGCATCCCCTGAGGCACAAAGTCTGCCAGCCCGCTGCGCTATCGGCCCGGAGTGCTGCTCTTACTTACAACTTAGCGAGCGACAGCTTGCAAAAGAGCTCCGAGAATCGGCTGTGCTGCCACAGGAACTCACCTGCTCCCGAGCTTTGTATTCCAGTGGCATTCTGTGTTCCTTGCCCAGAGCGGCTGCCGAGTTCAGGACATGTTTCAGTGAGGCGCTCGTTGACGATTCCAGCTCGCCCTGCGCCCCTCCAGCATGAACAAACTAGAAAATCATGAAGATTGTGAGCCTTTAAAGTAAAAGCCCACTAAAAAAACCAAACCAAACCAACAAACAAACAAACAAACAACAACAACAAAAAAACAAACAAACAAAAAAAAGCCCCACAAATAAATCTAATCAGAAATGTGGGCAAAATGGTATTTTCCAATTTCTTTTTTATTACTTGGATTGCAGCAGCACCTAGTGGCGTCTGGAAATATGCGGAGCCTCCTATACACACAACACAAACCCTACCATAAAGACCTTCGGACGTCGATAAAATAACCAGACAAGAATTTTAGGAACCTTCAAGAATGTCCAGGAGCTTTCTGAAAACTGTTTATGCAGCAACAACCACCAAGGAAAACCTTCACGCCCCCCACCATGCTACTCCCACTGTTGTACAAGTTTGGAAGCACAGTAATTTTTGGGAACAGCTCAACCAAACATCAGACCAAAGAGTTCAGAGAGTGAGGAACAGCCTGTGCCAGGAGTGGCACAGTGCCCTGGGATGCCAAGATGTCCCAGCCCAGCGTTTCCGATGGGATCACTGTGTTCTCCTGGAGGCGAGAACCGAGGCAAACCTTGGCTGGAGTTCTCCAGAAGAGAAGAAAAATCAGCCAGGGCTAACTATCAAATCAGAGACCTCCAGCATTGCTGGAAAACTGGACAAAAAAAAAAAAAAAAAAAAAAAAAAAAAAAATCCAGCCAGGGTTAGTTAGCAAACCAGAACTTTTGCACACTTCCTCTGAATACCTAGGACACTCTTTCCTTATAAACCTCAGGAATGGGAAGACTCATTTGTGGCTGAAGGACAAAGTCACCCTTAGCATGGTGCTTTTTTGAGAGTTTAAGGATACAGAAGCCCTGTGGGGGGCTCGGGGGCTCCTGCCCGGCCCTTACCCAGTCACCAGCACGCCGCTCGCCGGGCTGCCCGCACCCGTCCTCAGACATGGCTCGGTGTCACTGCCGCCCCGGCACCCTCTGCCAGCGCCACCGCGGCTCCCTGGTGACCTGCTCGCAGAGCTGGCCGTGCCTCGAACCCTCCCCTGTGACCTCAGAGCCTCCCTGCTGCCCCAGTGAGATCCACACAACCGAAAGCAACGCTGGGCAACGCTGCTCTTGCCCGTGTGCTGCAGGGGAGGGGGAAAGAACAGCTCGCCAAAGGATTGAATGTTAAAAACAAATCGGTTCTGCACAATCACTTCGTGACACTTCACAGTCTGAATGGGAATGCGTGGCAAAGGAGAGTTGTTTCTTGAGGAAAACCCAAAGGATGTTAGGGATAGAATTGTTAAGATGTAACTTCCTGTTCCTTTGAAAATGGCGTTACACATCCACACATCTTAATTGAACACACAACCAATATTTACAGAAAACCTAGCTGCGTCTTAAGGATTTTTTTGCTTTTGTGTTTAAGCACTGGCTTGGAAACATCCCAACTATTTAACTGCCAGCACACTTGGCCAGTGTAGCACAAACCAAGCCTTTGCCTCCTCAGCCTTGACAGACTGTAAAGAAGAAGACACTTGTGCCCTTCTTGGCTTCAAACTGACAGAGACTAGGTTTAAATTGGATATTAGGAAGGAATTGTTCCCTGTGAGGGTGGGGAGGCCCTGGCACAGGGTGCCCAGATTTGCTGTGGCTGCCCCTGGATCCCTGGCAGTGCCCAAGGCCAGGTTGGAGCAGCCTGGGACAGTGGAAGGTGTCCCTGCCCATGGCAGGGGATGGAATGAAATGATCTTTAAGGTCCCTTCCAGCCCAAGCCGTCCTGTGATTCCATGATCTACATATGTGTGTGTGTGTATATATATATATATATATATATATATATAAAGAGATATGTGGCTATAGATAGATACAGATATAATGTAAGAGGCAGGCAATATCTGTGCTCCCTGACCACTACTCACAAACTGTACTGCCTCTTGTGGTTTAGAGAATGAGAAATACCATCTACAAGGAAAATAATAGCTATTAAAAATCCCATGGGCACTATTTAGGAATTACTTGCTCACTGAGGCCACCACAGCTTAGCTTCTGTCAAACTCAGTGTACAAGCAGAGGGCAGGACACAGCAAGTTTCACTTGTCTCCCACACTGAGGTCCCCATCATCAAGTTTTCGCTTGTTTCATTATGGTCCCAGTTATCCAGGAAAGCCAAACAAGCCTGGAGAAAAGGAAGCTCGGGGAGACCTGGCTCAGCTGCTGTGAACGGCCTCAAACCGTGCCAGGGGAGGTTTAGATTGGAGGTTAGGGAAAATTTATTCATGGAAAGGGTGGCCAAGAATTGGAAGGAGCTGCCCAGTGAGGTGATAGAGTCCCATCCCTGGAGGCGTTTAAAGAACGACCGGACGCGACACTCAGTGCTCTGGTGTAATTGACAAGATAGGGATCGGTCACAGATTGGCCACGTGCTTTTCCAACGCCAATGACTCCCTGATGGCCCTGGGAGAGCCGCACCCGCCCCTCACGGAGCCGCCGCCGCCGCCTCCCGCCCCTCACGGCGCCGCCCTCAGAGCCCGCCCTTCCCGCGCCTTCTCGAAAACTCTCGCGAGAGGCGGCGGTTCCCGGCCGGACGCCCTCGGGAAGCGGCTCCGCTCCCGCTGCCCCTTCCCGGCTCCAGCCCCGCTCCATTCCCGGAGCGTTCCCGGAGAATGGAGGAGCCCTGCGGCGCGGGCGCCGCTGCCCCGCTGAGGGGAGACGCCGAGGAGCCCAAGCAGGTGAGCAGCGCTGGCGGGGGGGCCGTGGTAGGTGAGGTAGCGGGGCTGAGGAGGGGGTCGAGCCGTGGCTGCAGACACAGCCCCCAGTGGTGTTTTCATTGAAGCGGTGTTTTTGATCCTCTTTCCAGTTTGTCAGGGCCGGAGTGCGGTAGGGAACATGCTAATTATGATTAAGCGTTAATTGCGAGCAGTGTTGCTGTTGTTATGCCTAAGTGCATCGCATTTACGTAAGTGGTGTCCTGTGGAGCTGTTTTTCCCTCCGCATGTGTTGGTTCGGAGCTCCTCACACACGGGTGACAGCTGCGTGTTTTGCTGTGTTTGGAAAGAAATAGGCAGACACGAGGCTTATCTATTTATTATTATTTGTGAAGGCAGAAGCGTGTTTAGCTTTCATGTTGGTGTTAGTGAAGACTTGGTGTTAATAAACACCTACTTTCACAAACGTCAGTGGGAGTCGTGTGTTGGTTTTTGCTATTCTGAGTGATCCTGTGTTGTGTGGGCAGCTGACCTTGGTGGCACTTCATTCCCGTGCCTCAGTGAGCCCAGGTGGGCAAGAAGGCCACTGTCACCTGCTTGGATCGGCCACAGTGTGACCACAGTGATCGTCCCCCTGTGCTGGGCACTGCTGAGGTCCAGCCTCAAATTCTGGGATTTGTTCTGGGGCTCTTATGTCAAGAGAGACCTGGAGGGGCTGGAGCGTGTGCAGGGCAGGGCAGGGAGCTGGGGAAGGGGCTGGAGCCCCAGGAGAGGCTGAGGGAGCTGGAAAAGGAGGCTCAGGGGGGACCTTGTGGCTCTGCACAACTCCCTGACAGGAGGGGGCAGCTGGGGGGTCGAGCTCTAGGAACGGGGACAGGAGGAGAGGGAACGGCCTCAGGCTGTGCCCGGGAAGGTTTAGGTTGGATATCAGGAAGAATTCCTTCGTGGAAGTGTTTGTCAAGCATTGGAACAGGGCAGAGGTGGAGTTCCCATCCCTGGAGGTGTCCAAGGAAAGACTGGATGTGTTGCTCAGTGCCCTGGTATGGGTGACAGTGTGGTGATCCATCACAGGTTGGACTTGATAATCTTGGAAGTCTTCTCCAACCTAAATGATTCTGTGATAATTCCTAAAGTGGAGCTTATGCTTGACACCAGTTGGGATAACTGGAAAACTGGATGTGGTGGAGAAAGACAAGTGAATACAGGACTGGATTTTGCTCACTTTACCATTAAAAATAACATATCACAGAGCAAGCCTGATAATTTTAATTGCCGACACGTTATAAATAGAAGGCTGATTTCTCTCTGGAAACCAGGGCTCGGTGCTTTTCCTTGGAGGCAGTGAGGTGAAGAGCTGTGCTGTGGTGAAATACTCCTCAGCCCCTCCACAAGCAGCCTTTGCCCGTCTGCAGGAGAAGACAGACCTGAAGCTGCCTCCTGCCAACTGGTTACGGGAAAGTGCCAAGCTGGGACCAGCAGGGACAACCATTCTGGGCAACAGCAAAAAAAGTAAACCCTTCTCAAGGTAAAAAACAGCAACCCCTCTTTTTTTATCCAAGCCTTTAAGAATAATTCTGATTGTCAAATTGCATCCTGTGTAATTTAAAGTAAAAAGAACAGGTTTTACCATAACAAATACATACTGCTTTGTCTTAACTGTTCTCCCTCTACTTTTTCATCTTGAGTTTTTGCCTCTGTGATCTGATCTTGTCTCCTTTGTAAATGATTGATGATGTTGATTATTACTTTGTTCATGTTGACACCTTGCCTCAGACAGTCCAACTGCCTTTTTGTTCATCCCTGGTTGGCCCAAATCAAACAGGACTGGTTCAGCCAGCCCTTCTGCCTTTGATAACAGGTGAAAATGGAACAGCTGCTTCCCCTTGGAAGCCAATTTATAGCTCTTCTGGATCTTTAGAATCTGGCCCTGATTAATGGCAGATGAAATTTCATATTTATATCACACTACAGGTGAAATGAGGGGCACAGCCAAAAAGCAGAGTTACCTTTCAGTGTGGATGTTTGCTAAATTGTTGGATGTGTGGAGTTCAGAGTGTTAAACAGGAGGCTCAAATCCTGTGCTGAACAAGCAAATTCACACCAAGTCAGCCAGTCAGGGAAATGTAACAGTTTGTGCAAGGTCTCTGTTTACATCCTCATCACCTCTTTTAGGAGCTGTACTTTTTGGAGCAGAGTAACATGTTTTTCAGGGCTTTATGAATTTTTCATGTTTATTTTAGATACAGTGTTTGTCAAATGGAGGCTGGCAGTTTAATCTCTTTCTCTAGCGTCAGTATTAAAAAGCTGATAAGTACAGCTTGCACATCATGTATGTTTTGGATTATAGTAGTATCTGGATTTGTTTTAAAGAATGATCTATACATTGAAATATCCCAACTTAAGTACCTTGTAATTTCCTTAATGAGGGTGGAGGAAGAGAATGTGTCTGTTACAACATGTAGGGCAGTTCTGGAAAACGTGAATAAGAGGTAAAATTAAATTACAGCTACTAAAATTAAAGTCTTTAACATGCTTAATGCCTTAAAGAGAAACTCCTCGAAGAACTCTTATTTTCAGTGTTAAAAAGAATCCTTCATTTTCTCTGATTTTTCTTGATTTCCACAAAACTTGATGTGTTTTGGAACATCCTGAAATTAGATCTAAGCACTTTGCAAGATATCTTTGAAAAACTTTCAGAATGTGAAGATGAAATGACTTTGTTAATTTTAGCTCTCATTACACTTGTTGATGTTTAGGTGGGTTATTTTTTTAAAAATGACACCTTTCAAAGATTTAATAGATATGAAAGCCAGGTCTGTGTCACAATGGAACTGTCCTAACTTGTAAATTTTTTTTTAATAGCTTTGGGATGGCCTATGACTTCATTGACTCAGTTGGAAATGATGTGGATGTTGTGTCTGATTCAGAGGTATGGACACATCTTAAATTCTCTCATTCAAATTCTTACATTACATAAACTTTTATTTTAAGATACTGTGATGCCTTCTGGCATCTTTGTGTCCTTTGGGGAAAAGGAAAGATCCTTTAATGAATCAGAGATCACCAAGTAAGGGAGTTGTGATCACTGAATAAGAAATGTAGAGAGAAAATAATTCCTCTTGAGGAATATTTCCTCTTGAGTTCCATAAATAATCTTCAGCTAAAATATGCAGTTCAGTGAATGCAGCACATCAGTCTTGCAAGGTTGTTGCCTTGTGTGTTTGAAATCAGTTATTTGGATGCAAACGGTTACTCTCAAGATGGTTTTTTCACTGTTTTTATCTAGAAGAGAGCTCTCCTCCAACTTCTTTCCTTTGATTTTTGTCAGCTTGTCAGCTCTTTTGGTGTTGGTAATATCTGTAGAATTCAGAAGAGGAAGCACACTCATGTACTGTGTTAATATTTGTCAGATTTGTATTCAGACCTAGATGTCTCTCTGGGTTGCTCTGGACACCTGACAAAGAATTGGTATTCCTCCTGTGAAAATAAAGGTTTACAATCCAAACCATCCACTTACATATTTTTGTTATTTTTGTTGGTACCTTGTCATGGTGATCCAATCAGAGAATGTGTTTAAGCCGTATGTGGGGTTTCTGCTGAGGACTTGGTCTCTTTATCACTGTCATTCACATTCTCTGCCCTCAACAAATGCATTTTCTTGTGGAATGGTTTCAGAATCCCTGGCACTGGCAAGTTTTATTTGACCATGTGTGCTGGTTTGGGCTGGGGTAGAGTTAATTTTCTTCCCAGTGGCTGGTAAGGGACTGTTTTGGGATTGTCCTGAGCACAGGTTGATAATACAGAGATGTTTTTGTTGTTGTTGAGCAGGGCTTACACAGAGCCAAGGCCTTTCCTGCTTCTCACCCAGCCATGCTGGCAGGGGGGGTGGGAGTGCATGGAAAACTGGGAGGAGACACAGCCAGGACAGGTGACCCTGAGTGACCAAAGGGGACTGGGGGGAAGAAGAAGGAAGGGGAGATTTTGGAGTGATGGAGTTTAGACTTGGAGTCTCCCCAAGTCACTGTTACACGTGATGAGACCTTAATTTCCTGAGAATTGTCTTCTAACACAGCATAATTATATTGAATATTCTCTCTTTTCACTTTCTTCTGCAAGAACATCAAAAAACTCCTGAAGATCCCTTACAGCAAGTCCCACGTGAGCATGGCCGTGCACAGAATTGGGAGGACACTCCTGTTGGATGAGCTGGATATCCAGGAACTCTTCATGAGATCCTCTCAGGTGAACCACTTGGTTCTTGATAACTGTGGCACATGGGCAAAATGCATTATTTCAGGTATAGAGCAGCCAGCAAGAAAATGTTCCTGAGAATCATATGTGGTTACCAAAGGTGCTTTGTTCTGCAGCAGTTTACCCACAAACTACACCTGATGTCCTGGGTTTATGGTATTGTAGGGTTAATATTCTGTGTCTCACTTCTGTGTAATTACTTCAGTTTTGCTATACCATTTGATTGATTTTATTAGCAATATGTATTTCTTACTATGTAGCCTCTTATATATGTGATTTTCTAATTAAGTCAAATTTTCAGTAAGAACATAACTTTCCTAGAAGCTGTATTTTCAATAAATGACCAATTCAGGACTTCAGCTCTGAAGTTATTTTCTGGATTTCTGCTTGTGGATGAGTATTTGTAAGTTTATAAGGCACTTAGTTTACTTTGCAAATGCTTCTTGATATCGATTCCATGTTTCTTCTGTTGCTTAGACAGGGGACTGGACATGGCTGAAAGAGTTTTATCAAAGGCTGATTGATCAGAAGTGGCAAAGAAAAAAGAAGAGTAAAGAACATTGGTACCAGAAGGCAATACTTTCTAAATTTTTGTATTACAGGTAACCTTTTGTCTGCATGAAACTTGAATTCTGCACCACTTACTTCTGCCTGGTTTTTGGTCTTGAAGTAAATGTTAAAATTCCATTATGGTCTGTCTTACTTACTGCTTTCTTCTTATGCAGAGGGAATTGAGGGATGAGGTCAGGAAATAACATGAAATGTTTTCACAAAAATTAAAGTACTTTACTTTAAAATTGAAATACAGAAGAATAAAATAAACAACATGACTTAATTAACTGCATATCAGCCAAGCCATTTGCTGGCAAGGCTGCATCAAACATAACAACTCTAAAAATGGATCTGTTTACATCTTGTCAGCTGAACTTGTGAATGTTTCCTTGTCAGCATTAATGGAGATGGAGCTGCTCAGCCTGTTCCTTCCACTTCCAAGCAGCACCAGGAGGGTCCTGTTGCAGGTGAGAGTGATGAAGCAGGAAGGGCCTCCTGGCCAGCTCCTTTTGAAATGCCTTCCTCGCTATCTGAAGATCCAGGTGCCTCTAACCAGGTTGGTGTGGAGAATGTTTTATGTGGCACCGCAGTGTTTGTAGGGCCCCAGATGTTGAAAGGTTCTTAGAGGTGCTGCTGCAGCTCCCTTTGCTGAAAGAGCTGAGCTAGGGCATCAGGAGAACTTGGCAGGAGGTGCAGTTCCAGATTTGCCAACGGTTCAGAGCTCCAGATTTCAGATATTTGTTCTGTCACTGTTATGTTAAATTGTGATTTATCCCAGCAACTTGAGAAACAAAGCCTTTGGCTAAGAGTAGTCATCAGTGCCTTTACCTAAAAGTAGGAAAATCCTGATTACCAGAAGATGTGTTTGAAAGCTTAAAGTTCTGACTTTTCTTTTTAAATCTGCCATTAAAATCCATCTTTTAGTAGACCTGAATTTATTAGGTGAAGAGAGAATCAAAATTTCTGAAAAGAGGAAAACAGTTAAAGCAACACTTAAAAATACTTGCCATGAGATTACACAAGTGAAAGAGGAGATGTTTACAGCAATTATGCAACAAACTATGATTAGTATCAGGCCCTAATTCAGGGTTTCTATTCTGGCTAAACATATTTATGAAAACTGTTAATTCCTGTGGCTTTAGTGAGTAATATAAAACAGGAGTTGATTAAATTTTGGGGAGGTTGAAAGATCTGTTGTCTTCAGTCTGCATTAATTTAATAATGATGCTGCCGTTGTGTTTGCACAGTATTACCAACTGATCTGCCAAGTTTAGGGACTTTCTAACCTACATTGGCCATAAAATTGTAACTGCATGTGTTGTGTGAAATGGAGAAACACATCAGTGCTTGAAAGCTTTTAGAAAAAGGACTCCTCCTCTCTTGCACCTTCTTGAGGAACCATTGCCCAATTCAGCAGACTGTTTATGATAAAGAAGCTGTTGTGCATTTGTACAGTGCCACCTTCTTCAATTTATAAATAAACCAGCAGGATAGAGGTTTTGCTTCTGGACACTGATAATCTGGTGTTGACCCTGGGTGAATAAGGAACTCCTGTAAATACTTTCTGGTTTCTTCCCAGAGCCTCTAAGTATATTATAAAGTACAACATTTTGGCACTAACTGTAGAAAAGGAGCATTCTAGTCACTGACTAGAGGCTTTTTGTACTTCAACGCATATTTATTTAAAGATGTTGGAGGTAAAGCTTTTTCCCTTATATGCTTTTGTTGTTCATATCTTTTTAAATGGCCTGATTTGACCTCAGCAGCAGAATCACTCCTTATCCTTGTGCTTTCCACAGGGAAATGTGCCTCTTGAACCCTCATATCTAGTGGGGCACGTGGCCTCAGCCCCCAAAGAACAAAACCTGACTCCTTTGTTCAATGACGGGGAGAACAGTCAGGTATGCTTTATGTGAGAGCTGAACCCCCAGGTTAAACCAACACCTCCAAACTGGAGCCAAGGGCAAACCTCACTCCCTGTAGAAGTAGCTTTTGTGGCATCTGCAATTTTAAGTTCCTGTGAACGTGCAGCTGGGTTTGTCACGTGCTGGTTTTTATTTGCTGCTTTGGCTTCTTGCTGTCTCATAATTCCACAGAATGTCACAGAAAACAAGTGTTATACCACTGATTTACAGGCCAATTCTGTTTTCTCTTAATGAAGGGACTAAAAAATGACTTTGTTCGTAATATCCTGTGGACCTTTGAAGATATCCACATGTTGGTGGGATCAAATATGCCAATATTTGGAGGTGGGAGATACCCTGCTGTGAGCCTGCGTCTCAGGTGAGCTTGGAAGTTCTTAGATATAAATCAGTCAAGGCTGGTATAAATAATTACTCTACTTCCTAGTAAGTGATCTGCATTTTTTGCTATTTTTTAAAAAGAGAGCAGTAATATTTGTTCTCCTGGGATCTGAATTTCAGTAACTGCTTGTTGGGCATAAGCACTTAAAATGTTACTGGGCAGTAAGACAGAACTATTCCAGTCCCACTTTAATGTCAGTCCCTTCATTACCAGTCTTCCTGTTCCTGCCTCTACATAGGCAAAGAATGAGCAAAATCTTGAAGCTCACTTGGTGTATTTGTCATCTTTTTAAGAGACATCTAGGAATTAACAGTACCTTGCTCTGCAAGGAATTTTGGAGGGTCTGGGAGAAGGTTTGTGCTATAATTAGTTGCAGCTAAAAGTGCTATTCCTTTAGAACTTCTGAAGTACTTATTATCTTGGTAGTAGTGTCAGATCTGAAGCCTGTTAAATGTGGGCAAAAACTCCATACTGCTGATGGAATGTGAACATATTCCACTGGAGAGATCAGCACATCTGTTTTGATATAACTCATTAATACAACAGTTCACAAATAATTGTTTTAGTGTTCATCCACTCTCAGGTGACTTAAACCTAAATCCCATTAGTAACCATCCCTAATGTTTCCTGAAGGGTAAACAAAGATTTAAATAACACTAGAAATATTTTGTTTTAGGGATAACAACAAGCCAATAAACGTGCTAACAGGGATTGACTATTGGTTGGACAACTTGATATGCAATGTACCAGAGCTTGTGATGTGCTTTCATGTCAATGGAATTGTTCAGGTAAGTCTGACTCTTTGCATTATGCCTTAAAATAATAATTCATTCTTCACCTTCTGAAATTGCCTCAGTTATAACAGATCCTTCACACTGTTCTGAGAAAAGATGACAAAAATCCTGCGTTGCAGAATGAGAAGCATCTTAGACAGCTTGCAGCAGTCATCTAAAAATAGCATGTTCTTTCTTCCCCTCCCTTTCATGCATGCAAGATCCCTTCTTCCCCTGATGTTTGAGTGAAGGCAAAAATAAAAAATGCAACAGCAGAGATCAGTTCCTTACACCTGAAAATCTGCAGTGTTCCCTTGCCAAGACAGATGCAAGCTTTTGAATGTTTGTGCTGTTTTCCTGTAGACCAGCTGTGTTTCTGTTCTACGTGGTAGCCCGGAGTTGTTTCCTAGGCTGACAAGGTTTCATTGAAGTAACAGATGTTGTACCTTCTTCTCCTTTTTTTTTCCTCATCTTTTGTTCTCCATTCACCATGTTGGTGACAGAAGTGGATCCTTCTTAAAGCTTTGATTGAGTAGTGTAGTCAAGATGTGCTTGCTTAAAGTAAATCATAGAAATTAACTCAATTTATCATAATCATAGCCTTTGTTTCTTTTAGCTGGTGATAGAGACACTGATATATTAATTTTGGGAGTTTAGGTGTCACAAAACCCTCCTAAACCTGAGTTTTGTTTTCTGTTCTTTGCAGAAATATGAAATGATCAAGACTGAGGATATTCCAAATTTGGAAAACTCTAATTTTTCTACCAAAGTGATAAAAGATATTGCTCAAAATATATTATCTTTTCTGAAATCAAATTGCACCAAAGAAGGACATACCTACTGGCTGTTTAAAGGTAAGAAGGTTTAGGTCAGTTTGAAAAGATTGATGGTAATGTGATGTTGATTAATGAAAGATTTTCCTTTTCAGCAAGTGGGAGTGACATAGTAAAGCTGTATGACCTCACCACGCTTTGTGAAGAGACTGAAGACAAATACCAAAACCCTTTCACAATGCCAGTGGCAATTCTGCTGTACAAGTGAGTTTTTATCATTTTTGTTGCAATACTTAATTCTTGGTGCAGTTCTATTCAGAGCACAGCCCAAAAATCATAATCAAATGACAATCATACAAAAACGTCAATAAATCTCAGTCCCACTAGATCAAAACAAACTTTCTTCTTTTCACCACTTTTCCATGTAAACTTTTTTGCTGATAAAGTCCTGTAGATACAATATAAAGTTAAGAAGATTTACAGTTGTAGAATATGGGTTAAAGCTTCTTTTTCTTCTAGCACAGAGAAATTATCCAGGGATTTCACTGTTTTGTTGAACTTTCTCTTAGAGTTGCTTGCAATATGATGCTGAAGAAAAACCAGAACAAGAAACACTATGGCACAATCAGAACATTGCTCCTGAATTGTCTGAAGTTGTTGGACAATGGCAGACATCCTCAAGTGAGAATTCAATATTTTTTTCCATTTTTGTGGAAATATAACAGAAATGCTATAATGATAATAAACCTGGTAATAAATAGTGTGCTACTTCTTCAACCTAAGGGCAAGACTTTAAATTTACAAATAAACTATTTTTAAAAAATCTCTATGCTATTTTTTTAATTAGTATTTTTTGCTGCCCTGCATTGCTGCACAAGTCTTCTGTCCTGCTCTAAAAAGGAACTTGTCATTAAATTCACTCTGTTCTGGCTGCCAAAGAGCCCTTTTGGGAGCAGATTGTGGATAAAAAATGTAAAATGTGAATATATGAACATTTTTACTCTGAAAGTAGCTGAAAACTGGGACAGGCCAACCAGAGAGTTTGTAGTCTCCATCCTTTCAGATACTCAAAGCCCAACTGGACACAGTTCTGAGCAACCTGCCTGGATAAGTGAGTTGGGGTAGAGAGTCTCTAAATTATATAGATTTAAGCTGTTTTCAACTGGAAATGAATCCCAAAAACGTGATGTGAAAAATTTGAATCATATTTAGAATGGATTACAAGAGGAGACATGGCACACATAATAAGAGTGTAAATTCCTTCCAGAGTTGTGAAAAATTTTCAAAATCCCAGTGCAATCTTTATAAGTTTTTGTTTTTGTTTTGCTTGCATAAGATCCTTCTGTTGTCTCCTGTGATCTGTGTGCTGTTAGACCAGGCAATACTTGTTCTTTACCAACTGGTTTTTATTCTCTTCTAAATTTGACCAGTTTGGATCCTTTTCCCTTCCAGGGAATTTGCTCAGGCTGTATTTACAGATTATCAAACACTTCTTTGCATTTCCTTTGTGCTCTTTATTCTAAGATAATTTATATTCTTTCCTCTCAGAAGAAAAATTTAACTTGAGAATGAATCATTTTTTTTTCTCTTCTTTGCAAAGATCATTGCTTCAGCAAACTACATGTTATCAGAGCTTTTTCAGCTGGATGAACCTAAAAAAGAAGACAGTGCAGACTTCCCTATAAATGGAAATTCTGATGAAAGTTACAGCGAGGAAGAGGAAGAGATGCCAGACAGTGATGAAAATGGTTCCTACAGCAACAGTTCTGATCCCCCAGATGACAATAAAGCAGTGGCAATAATCAAATCTGTTGGGGAGTTGTCAGTACCAGAAAAATACAAGTCTGTGCATCGAATACGTGTAAGTGACACTGGGAGGTAGTTAAGGGTTTTCCTGAATGATTCAGTTTGTGGGACAAAACTGGGTAGTGAAATTCAGTTTCCTGGTAATTTTGCCTTCAGATTACCTGAAGTGGACTGAGAAACTTCTCATGAGCTGCTCATAAAATCTGAGGTGTTTGAATTCTATGGTAGAGCAGGCTTCGTGTGGATTTTTCCTTACCATATTCCACTTTGTGTTGATGTTACCTCTGCACCTTCTGGGCAGTTATTTTCATATTTCCTGTGCTGACCATTTCTTCTCTTCCCTCCCTGGTGGCCCAATGAAGCCCAGCTGTGCATTCCCTGTCTGCCACGGCACCGAGGAGCGCTGCAGGCTGGTGCTCAATAACGTCCTGGAGGTCAGTTCACTGCCAGCTTCCTGAGGATACTTCACCTCCCACCCAATTCTTCCTCTGCTCTGTGTTTACTAAATATTGCTCTCAAGGTGAATGAAATGATTTCCTCCTTTTGCAGGGTTTGAAGTCTGTTGACAGTAGTGTTAAAAAAGAGGGTGACCTTCCTGCAGCTGATCCCAGCACTCCAATCCCGTTGAAATATGAGGATGAATCCACCAGTGGTGGTCCTGAGTCTCTGGAAAAACAGATGGCCTTGTTTCTAGACAAAAGTAAGTTGTATTGTTGTGCAAATAAGACCTTCCCAGTGCCAACACCAACTGCTGCTGCTTTATTTTGATTGTCAAAACAGTGTGTTTAAATCACTAATTACACCATTGCCTAAGGAAAAGTGCACTGAAAATTGGAGAACAGTCTGTTCCTTTTTAAATATGAAAAGAGGAGCTCATTTGAGCTATTTTGCATAGCAAAGAATCTTTTATTAGTCAACACATGATTTTACTGGACCCTATTTAGATGTGGCTTTCAGATGACTTCCATAAGGACTTGTTATTTTGAGGTTTGGTATGTGGAGCACCCCAAGTTTTGTGGGTTGTTTTAAAAATAGTTTTAATTTCTTTGTGTGTGTGTGTGTGACCTGGATGTTTTCTGGAAGAATTTCTCCCTTCTGGCAGGTCTTGCTCCTATCCTACATTATGCTTTGTGCTTGAATTGCATATAAAATGCTAACTAGGATTTTGTTTTCTTTCTTGTACCTCTACAATTGTGAAAGGAAGGAGCAAATAAAAGATGTTTTGTTTGCTTAAATGCTCAAACTCCAGAAGTTTCAGACTACAGTCTCTCTATTTTATTTTGCTCTGGAGTGACATAAAAAGTTCCAGGAAAGACTTTTCTTGTGAAAGTAGTAGAGTTCTCTGCAGGGAAGGGAGCCCTGTAAGCATAGCTCAGAAAGAAATTTGTCTTACCTACTTTGGCAATTCTTTATTCTTTCCTTTCTCGTCCCTTCTCCCTTTGAAAAATCTCTGAATAAGAAGCCAGGTCAGTTTTGAGAGTTATTGACACTCACACAGATTCCTGGATCTGTGCTTGAGTCCATCCCTGAAGTAACAGCAGTGCTACTTGCTCACTTCTGTTTCCTAGTCCATGGATTTGTTTTCTGTGATGTGAATGATCTATTTTCTCTGCCACATGTGCATATTTACATACATATGGAGAGGATAAGTGCTCTGAATTCTGGCATTTCTAACTTCAAAAAAATAGTGAATAGTGTATGGGTACAGGGTATGTGCACTGTGTCTGTCTTTAGCTGGGTGCGGTGTTATTACCTGAGATTTGTTCTTGTCCTAATATAACATGTGCTTAAGAATTTATTCTATTTATTTATATATTGTTGTAAGATAGTGGTTTACAAGTCAGGCCTTGTAAATCCACCTTAAGCAAGAGACTCATTTCTGTGTGCAAATACTGTCAGGACAAAATTCTGTCCTTTGGTAGGGACAGGCCTTAAATCAAGAATAGTGACCTCCTCTTTCTGGCTCCATAACCACTGCAGCCTCAAAGAAAAGCTTCATAATCTTATGCAGAGGATATCTTGAAATGAGTGTGAGAGAGTCCTTGGTTTTCCTTGTGAGAAGGACCAGGTTATCCAGGTTCTTGTGTGCTGGAGGCTAAACCCACAGGTGGAAGCTTTCTCACTGAGACTGTTCGTACAGAAGCTGAGCATTGATCTTACGGATTTGGTGAAGAACATGACAAATTCTGCCTGTGGCTTTCTTTTTCTTTTCTACTTCTCCCTAGGGGAGCAGTGTTGGCCTCTGCCCCTGTGTTTCCCAAGCTGTCTGAGGTCAGAGAGGTCACCTGCACTGTCACTGTCCCACTGGATTCCAGCATCCTGCTATCAGGTGCAGTGCATGGAGAAGTGCCACGTGTTGGGTCTGCTTTGCGGATGATAAATGGAGTGGCAGAGAGCTGGCAGAGCTCTGCCTGTGCAGGGCTCTAATCAGGCAATTCCCATTCTGCCTGTGCTGATGGAGGCCTATCCAACCTCTGGCACATGTCAGAGGGAAGATTCACTGACCTGGTTCTGTTCCTCTTACAGTGGGCTCCTCCCAGAAGGGGAAGCATTCCAGTCAGTCAGGAATGATTCCTGGATCGTGGCAATATAAAATGAAACTCCAGCTCATCCTGAAATCATCAAGAGCTTATTATGTCCTATCTGATGCTGCTATGGTCCTGCAGAAGTACGGGCGAGCACTGCGATACATCAAGCTGGCCCTGCAGTGCCATGGTAAGTTCCTTGAGTGGATTTGTCACTTGTGTCACTGCCTGGAGATACCTGTCACCTCATCAGATACTGCTGTGCATGATTTCTCTCAGTGGTGGGTAGTGACAAGTCTGACAAGCTTGTGTTTAACTAAACTCAGTGTCCAGCTCAGTATTCAGGACAGAAGTCTGTGGTGAGGATCGCTTCTGTCACTGATCCTTAGAAAGACACACTCCCATTTTGACAAATTGGGAACTTGAGGGCACATTTGGGTCTCCAGAGCTGTTGAATTTGGGAGAGTCTGCCCTGGTGCCAAGGCCAGGAGGGTGTTCTGTGCTCCAAGTGATGCTGCTGCAAGCTGGTATTTTTTCACTGGTGGTTCCCATGTTATTTAAATATATCCTTGACTCTGAGAAATACCAGATTTGTTCACCAGCTGACTTGTATTCCATTTTAGAGGAGTATCCGTCTTGAAGTATTACTGAGGAAAAGAAAAAAAGTAAAATCAGGCTATTCAGACTAAAACTGACATAATGAGAGTAACTAATTGAGAAATGCCAGTAGCTTAGTGCTAAAGTGCTGCTATTTCCCTGCCATAAGGGAAGGGAAGGCTCCTGTCTTAGGGCACGAGGAGGTTTATACAGCAAACCCACCTGATCTTAGCACAAAGCATCAATGTGCCTCTCAATAACTTACAGCACTCTGCAGCTTTCAGTCTTTTATAGACTTGAGAATCAACTTTAAACTGCACCTTTTGCAAATTACCTTTTCAGGCTGTATCTCACTTGAGTTAATCTGCAGAAAGTCAGTTTTCCTCTGGTCAAATGTGAGGTTAGCATTTATAATTGCAGTTGCTCATCTTGGACAACACAGGGGCTCTTTTTAAACCATGAGCTGTGTAGAGCAAATGTCACTTTAAAATAAGTTATTTCTTCTGAGGGGAACAAGTTGTCACACTTATTCTCTGTATGCACACAGGTAACATAAAACCCAATTATCTTGTCAGTCTGTCTGAAGCCTTTTGATGTGTAATCCTTTTTTTTTTCCTCTCCCTCATCCATGTTTTTTTTCCCACCAGATACCTACTGCTGTCTGTGTGGCAGCATGCTGCCCGAGGTGCTGCTGTTCCTGTGTCAGTGCTTAACCCTTTGTGGGGATATCCAGCTAATGCTGGCTCAGAATGCAAACAACAGAGCAGCTTACCTTGAGGAATATAATTACCAGACCAAAGAAGATCAGGAGATATTACACAGCCTTCACAGAGAATCCAGGTGTCAAGGTATGATCAGGGACACAGGAGAAGTGCCAGACTTTGGGTGCATGACAGACATAAATAATTTCATTTGGTTTCCTCAAAACCACGCACTAGGAGAACTTGTGGCAGAGGGATTATTGCATTTCACTTTTGTTTTCTTCAGAGAAAGCTCATCCTGCCTGTCATACAGAAGGGGTTGTCAAGGTATTGTATGACATGGCCTGAAGCTGTGAAACAACTCAAGGCAGTAACTGTTTCAGTTATAAATAAAATCTACCTGACATGAGTCTTGTACTTTCTCTGGGCATTTTTCTTTAGACTTAAATTAGAGAAATACTGTTTGACACGAAGGCTTTGCATTTTGTTTTCCAGTGTTTGCCTGGGCAACAGATTTATCCACAGACTTGGAATACCAGCTTTCTGTCAGCTGTAAATGCTATGAAGCAGCTTATGAAATCCTGCTCTTCAGTAACTTAAAAAGCCAAAACCCAGAGCAGCACATCCAGGTGCTAAAGCGGATGGGCAATATCAGGAATGAGATTGGAGTGTTCTACATGAACCAGGCAGCTGCAGTGCAGACTGAGAGAGTGGGCAAGTATCCTTTTTCCATTCCTGACCATTTCATGGAGCTGCAGCAGTGATCAAGTTCACTAATTGTATGAAAAATCTGTTTCTGATTATAAAGAGGATATTTAAATGACTTTGTAGTTTTTNGAGAGTGGGCAAGTATCCTTTTTCCATTCCTGACCATTTCATGGAGCTGCAGCAGTGATCAAGTTCACTAATTGTATGAAAAATCTGTTTCTGATTATAAAGAGGACATTTAAATGACTTTGTAGTTTTTTAATGACCATAGTAATTATTTGTTTACCATATATCACTGTGGCTTGGACACTGTAGTTAATTGAGCCTGAACTGAATAATGGAATCTATAGTTTGGAGAAATGCCTTTAAAATGTGTAGAATGCTCTCAAAAAGTCATCAGGGAAAATTCAAACTGTTGTGAAAGGGGAGGGCACGTTGCGTTCTTGATGTTGGGTTTTGCCCAGCATGAACAAGCAGCAGCTGCATTTAAACATGCAAGTAACTTCAGTAAAGACAGCCTGTGAATTTTTTGGTAAGTAAATCCTTGGAAGCTTTCCTTCTGGTTTATTTTTGGTGAGGTTTTTTCGAGGAACTGGAGGTGCCTAAGCTTCTTTGTAGGGTGAGGTGTTCAGTGGGGTTTTCTTCTTGAAAGCAAACCCAATATTGTCTTCTCTAGGAATAAAAGTTCTCTAAACTAGAACAAGTGAGGTGCTGGTAGTTTAGTGTCAACAGCTCCAGTTTCCCAAGTGCCAGCTGTTTCCTGTGACCTTTGTCCAAGTATTAGTTGAAAAATTTTGGCTTGGACTTCCAAGTATCTGCTTTGTCATCATCCCTGGGTTTTTACAGAAGTTATTTAGTTGAAATCAAAGTTTTAAAATACTGAATTTTACCTGTCTGTAAAAGTCGCATTTTATTTGCTTCATACTGGAAATCTATACAAGTAACTCCAATCCCCTGAATGATTACTGTGGAAACAAAATCTGGTGTATCCTGCTAATTTTCTGGTGTGGAAATTATTTGGAACTGTGTTCTGTGTGTCATATCATTGGAATTGTTTTGGAAGTATTGTAGGTGTAATAGTGGACTTCAGGTATTAAACCCTCAACCCATATGGAAATCTTATTTTCTGTGAATTGGGTCTTCACAATCATTTACCACCCTTAAATTCTAAAAGATGGTTTATAAGGGAGACAAAATGGAACTGTTTGTTCAGGACCTCTGAGGAATTTTGAGTCTCTAAGCCTTGTGCTTCCCCCTAGTGAGTAAAAACGTGTCCTCGACAGAGCAGCAGCTCTGGAAGAAAAGTTTCTCCTGTTTTGAAGAAGGAATTCAGAATTTTGAATCCATTGATGATGCCACCAATGCTGCCCTTCTGCTGTGCAACACGGGGAGGCTGATGAGGATCTGTGCCCAGGCCCACTGTGCAGCTGAAGGGGACTTCAAAAGGGAGTTTTCCCCAGAAGAGGCCCTTTATTACAACAAGGTAACACCTCCCTGGTTTAAGCAGGGCCCAGGCCCCAGAATGCCTTTTACTGTGAGGTATTTGTTACTACTTTGGTAAATATGTTTAAACTTGAGTGGAATAATCTGGGATAACTCTCCTGCTTCCATACTCTCCTAATCCTTGCAGTGTAGGCTTTGGTGGTGGTGTTGAGGTTTGATTGCTGTGACACTCAGATGCTGATATTGAACATAATACAGTGCCACACACAAGGGAGAAAAATTGCATGGGTGAGGATTAAAGTGATTATCAAATGGAAAATACTGAAGAAGGCTCAGGGACATACTTTGAGTAAAGGGAAATAAATTTCTAATTGTTAGAAGTGCAGGCAGTAACTATGTGTGCATGATTGTGTAATTTGTAGGCTATTGACTACTACCTGAAGGCATTGAGGTCTCTGGGGAAGAGGGACGTGCATCCAGCTGTTTGGGATTCTGTGAACTGGGAGCTGTCTACCACATATTTCACCATGGCAACTCTGCAGCAGGATTATGCTCCCTTATCCAGAAAGGCTCAGGAACAGGTAACAGGGGGCATTATTCACTGTGTCTGAAAAAATGCATTGTTGGCATCCTGAAAAACTGAACAGAGAGGAAAACTGTTATTGGAATTGTAGAATCATACAGTGTTTTGGGTTGGAAAAGACCTTAAAACCCATCTTATCCCACCCCCTGCCATGTGTAGGGACTATTTCCACTATCCAGGGTGCTCCAAGTCCCATCCAACCTGGCCTTGGACACTTCAGGGATCCAGGGGCAGCCACAGCTTCTCTGGGCACCCTGTGCCAAGGCCTGCCCACCCTCCCAGGGAACAATTCCTTCCCAGTATCTACTCTAAATCTTCCTTCCTTCAGCTTAAGGCAGTTTCCCCTCTGTCCTACACTACATGCCCTTGTGAAAAGCCTCTCTTCAGGGATGTTTTTCTTCTTCAATGGTATTTATTTATGTTGTAGATAGAGAAGGAAGTCAGTGAAGCCATGATGAAGTCCTTGAAGTACTGTGATGTTGATACAGTGTCTGGACGACAGCCCCTGTGCCAGTACAGGGCTGCCACCATCCACCACAGGCTGGCTTCCATGTACCACAGCTGCCTCAGGAACCAGGTATTGCTCCAGACTCTTTGGTTTGCTAAATTCCATCCTTAACATGTTCAGTGTGAGTGGAGCTGATATGTCTTCTTCCACCTATAGCTGGGATATATTTATTTCAATTATTTAACCAAAGAAACGAGTGGTGTTTCCCAACTCTCTCCAAGTAAACCTTTCCACTGGCTCCTCATGAACATCCAGAGGGTGGGGGATTGACTCTGTGGCCTCCTGTGAGTGCAGGTGGGTGATGAACACCTGAGGAAGCAGCACCGTGTCCTTGCTGACCTCCACTACAGCAAAGCAGTGCGACTCTTCCAGCTCCTGAAGGATGCCCCCTGTGAGTTCCTGCGTGTGCAGCTGGAGAGAGTGGCCTTTGCAGAGTTCCAGATGGCCAGTAAGTGTAGCTCTGGCTTTAAACAGCTTTCCAAACCACCACTACCTACTTAGTTTCATTTTTAGATAACTAAATTTATATGAGAGCAGGAGCAAGCTGCTGCTCAGAATAGAATTTTCCTCAAGAGAGGAGACAAGGCACTTTTATCTTGTGTGGTTTTCAGCTGACTAGGGCAGTATGTGCTTTTTTCCTAACTCTTGAAGTCTTTTGGATGGAAGAAAAATGCAGTCTGTAACATAAGCCTTTTGTCCCTAATTTTTATGTCTTTTTAGGTCAGAACAGCAGTGCTGGGAAATTGAAGACTCTGTCTGGGGCCCTTGATATAATGACCAAAACCAAGGGTGCATTTCAGCTCATCAGGAAGGAGCTTGTGGCAGAAACTGAACAGGTAGAGGAATGTCAGGTGGGGTGATACCTGTTCCCTTCTGGCTTGTGCCTTCACAAAAAACTGGTCATTTGGCAGTTAAACTATCCCTTGGTTACTTTTCCATAGAGCCAGTGGCTTAAAGAGTGTGGACAGAGTTAGATGTGTTGCAGTTCTCCCTTAACTTGGAAGTTGATAAAAAAAATTCCTCTAGAACATGACCCAGTGATGGATTAAAACATATTTTAATCTGGACTTGCTGACTCTGTGAATGGGTTTCTTCCTGTGCAACTCTCCTTATCTGCTTTATTGTCCCTTAAAAGTCCTCTGTAAGAACTTTAGAGTTCATGTATGATAAAAAAAAGTTGTCTCTCTCTCTCTCTCTGTTATATTTAATATTTAAATATTTAAATGTGGAGGACTGTCTGTAGCCAGTGTGAATTATGTTCCTGGTGCCTCAGTCAAGAATTGCTTTTGCAGTATGTTCTGATTTGTGTGTCCCCCTTGCTGGCAGTTTGGGCAACACATGTAAAATTCAGCTCACCTGCAGGAGGGGTTTTCTGGCTCTAAAAGGTGGAATTTGGTGAAATTGTTTTTGGTTCTTTCTCTCCTGTAGATCAGCAAGGATAAAAGTCCTGCTGAGAGTGTGTCAGTCAATGATTCCTCTGCAGGCCTTAACAAAGAGGAAGTCTTGAAACTGCTGGGGATTTTTGAGTCCAGGATGTCTTTCCTTCTCCTCCAATCCATTAAATTGTTAACTTCAACCAAAAAAAAGATTGGGTAAGTTGAAGCTTGGTGTCTTTTATCCTGACTGACATGGGATTGGTGTGTGACAAAGCAGAGTTCCTGGGGGAGAAGCTGCTGGGTGCTGCTGATCTCTTGATCTTGCTGGTAAAATGTCAGTGGGGTTTGGCAAGCAGAACACTTGAGAAGAAATTCAGGCACATCAATAATGCTGCAAATAGAGAGGGATGGCCATGGGGAAAATGTGCACTGGTATCAGAGAATTTACTAATTCCTCATGGAGTCTTCTGCCCTGCTACTGGGATTCAGGACAAACCTGACTTCTTTTTGTGTTAACTTGGAAGAGATGTTGGGATTTGGAGTGGCAGCAAATTCCTTCCCCCGCTCCTTCTGTTGCTTTGATCTGAATGTATGTGGTTTTCCTTTTGGGACCCAGAAAATACCTTTTACTTCCCCCAGCAACAAATGTGTGATTGCAGGAGCTGTTCCTAATGTTACATAAAGTGAAGTTCTGAAAATATGGCATTAGTTTTAGAGGATTCTTTTAGGCTTGGAAGTTGGGTTAATAGTTCTGGGGATTGAAGCACTGCTGATGCAAGAGCTGCTTTGCTAAAAGTAAACTGTGAAATGAGTTCATTGTTCCCAGGAAGTTGTCTGCTGATAGTGGGAGACTGGTAAATAAAAAACATTAAGAGAGAAAACAGCCTGGGTGTGTTTTTAGTTGTTTTTCAGACGATGTCAGGAGCTTTCAGCTCCTAAAAAAGAGCTTCCACAAGGTGGCAATCTGAATATGTGAAACACAGAGGATTATTACAGCATCATTTATCTGTTACCAAGCAGCTCTCACAGCTAACTGAATAAATGGGTTTAGTTTTGTTATCCTATAACATGAGCAACTCGTCATTTTTTGTTTTGGAGGGTTTTTACCCCCACATTTACTGTGGCATCATTTTGAAGTTTTGCACTGAAGATTCCACACAAGGAACCTATTACAGTTTGAATGCTGTGAAATGGGACTCTCAAAATCTGTTCAACTCCTTGAAACTTTGAGGCCAAGCTTAAAGCTATCTTTGATTTAACCTTTCATGTGCCTTCTGTACAGCTTGTGTGTATTTCCTCCCTTCTGCTCTGCAGAGGGGTAAGTTCTGCCTTCTGCTCTAATAATGGGCTGAAAAGGGAGGAAATTGGAGCTCAAATGCTGCTTCAGGGTCTCAGGTGCACTTTGGCAGAGAACAGAACGTGTGGGAAAATTAATTTTTGATAGCAAAACTTGCAGCCTGGCAGTCAAAATGAATGAAATCAGTTTCACCCTCCCAAAGTGGAATCATGAGCAGAACAGAACTTGGCTGTGCTAATCGGAGAGGAAAAGTAATTGGAAGTAATACTTTGTTCTGGGAATGCTTGTAACTTATCCCAGAAATACTTTGCATTTCAGTGGCTTTTTATTGACTACCTGTTCTGTTTAATAAATGAACCTGCCTGATTCCTGCCAAGTGCATGATGAATTTAATTTGCTTCAACATTTCTCAGTCATTCCTGAAGCACTTGCAATTAACCTGACTGCTGCTTGTACATTTTGTATTGTATTATATTTCTACTTTATGGTCCTGCCTGCAGTATAAACAGAATGCTGTGACTGCAGTGCAGGGAATGAGGAGGGGCTAAGGATATCCTCAGAGATACTCACCAATATTATTTAACAATGCTCTTAATAATTAGCAGAAGGAAGAGTTGTGGTCAGGTGAAGAGTTGGGATTCTCTGCTCCCTTTGCAGGGGCAGCAATGAGGAAGAAGCAGTTCTGAGAACAAACAAGCAGGTTTATTCCCTGCTGCTTCGTGCCACTGCCAACAAGGGGCTGTCCCTGCTGGAACGCACCGAGCTGCTGCTGAGTCTGCTGGAGCAGCTGGCCCCGAGGAGTGCAGGCAGCCCTGCACTGCACTGAGGAGCTGCAGCACCAGTGCCTTGCTGGGAGCACTGGGAGTGTTCCCACGGGATGTTTGTGTTCATTCAGGGTGAGTTCTCACCACTGTCGTTCCATTGGAACCTGGGAAAGCACAGGGATTCTTTTTTATATCCCCACAAAGCCCTCCTTGTTCGGCTCTTAGCGTTTCTTTGTTTGAAATGCCAGCTTGGAGTTCTGGAGATAAAAATGTAACTTTTGCACCCTAGGGAGATTCCTGGTTTTTCTCTTGCAGTGATATCCATGTTTTGCATAAAGCTGTAACCTCACAGCTGCTCTGGTTTGTATTTAATGGAATTTTGTAAGCAGGGCTGCACTGGAACACTTTCACTGCTAAAGGCAGCCCAACTGTACCCAGGAGGTTTCTGTGGAATATGTGGATGCACTTCTTAATCCCAGAGAGGATCCTGCACAAAAACCTGTGCCTTTCTAGCTTTCATGTGACTCTTGCAATTTATCAGCCATCTCTGGGATTTTGTTTTGGAAAGTGAATGGTTTCAGCTATGTTGGAATTGATCAAGAATAGTATTATCTTTTTCAGACTTGAAACTGTGAATAAATGAGAGGATATTTTTAAATAAAAATTTATTTATTAGATATAAACACATCAGTGTGCCTTCTTTTTCTTGGTTATGACCCTCCTCAGAGCAGCCAACTGCTCAGCAGAATTAAAACTATTTAATTAAAAAGATAGGAAAAAAAAAATCTGTAAACTCCAGCCTAACACTGAGTGGGGTCTTAGCTCAGCAGGTGAGGACTCTGGTTTTTGCAAGTATGTATTATTTGAAGATAAAAATTTCTAGAATATAACATCTGCCATCCTGATGTTCTCCTACAAATAAATGTGGTTCATTATTGCATAATAAAAGTATAAACCACTTTATGTAAAGGTAGAAATGGGTTTTACATGCATTCATATGGAATGAGATGAGCTTTAAAGTCCTTTCCAACCCAAACCACCTTGGGATTCTGTGATTTTCCAGCAGTTTGTATCTTCCTGAAATTCCCTTTCATCTTGAGAAGGGGAAGGGTTTCATAAAGCCAAACACTTGTCCTGCTGTGCCCAGTGTGACTGATGAACCCACACTCTGGAATTGCTCAGTTTATAGGAACAGAACTGGCCACAGGTTCCCTCCTGTTCCAGGTGTGGAGCCTCTCACCTGGATGGAAATTCAGGTCCCATCCTCAGACTTTACCTGTGCTGTGCAGCAAATGAGGGTTTCTCTGTTATTGCAGGAACCTCAGCACTGTGCTAGCAACACAAATGACTTTCAGAAGGATTATAAATGAGTATAATATGATTCAAATCTCCTGTGAAGCCCCTGGCATTAGCTGGAGGGAGCGTTAGTGCTAAATAGGATTATTTTTCCCCTTTCAGAGATAAACAATTAAAGCATAAACCACAGACAACTCTAACACCATTATTAACTCTGATAAGCCAGTTTATTTCCTTGTTAATAAATCCTCCTTCTTTACAGGAACAGAAACCAAAACCTAATTTTTAAGACTTCAGGGTAAGAAGAGGCAACAGCTGACCTGAATTAGCCCCACACAGTGCAACTTCACTGCCAGAATTTTCCTATTCCACTAAGAATCTACAATTACCATTTTTATACAAATATTTGAAAAGCAGAACAACAAACAAACAAGTTTACAAAAGAAAATACTTCATTGGAATATAGGTTTTTCTCCTACAAAAGAAGATGTGCAAAACTGATCATACACAGCAATTCAAACCTGTCCTGTGTGCTGGGGGGGATACCTGAGGTGAGGTGTGGGACTGATTTCAGTGTCTCAGTGTTCACAGCTGCTTTTGAAGGATAAAATACAGTGCACACACGAGGAAAGGGAATAGCTGGATGCTTTTAGGATGCTGGACAGATTCCAGATTTCTTAGATACTTAGGTGCACCCTTCTCACATCCATCCCTGACCAGGACAGTGCTGCGAATTCCCAAAAACAACTTTCCTTGCACAACAACAGGTCTGCAAAACAGGACACCCCTCCTGGAGCACCACCTTGCCCTTGCTGGGCAGGCTGGGCTCTCAGTGGGGCCCAGAGCAGTTCTGGGGGTGCAGGGCTCTGTGGAGGGCAGCTGCCAGGTCCTGGGGCGTGGGGCTCCCTGCAGTGCAGCTCACGGGGACCCCGGTGCCCTGCAGGGCCTGGGCCGTGGTGGGGCCGATGGCAGCGAACTGCAGGGACAACATTGCCACTGTGAATGCTCAGGCACAGCACCAGCCCTCAGCTCTGTGCCCTCCCAGCTCAGCTCCCTCAACAGCTCTGACCAGCTCAGGCTGAGGATTTGCAGGATTAAAAGCCACCCATCAATGGAGCTCCTTAGGAGTCACTCAGGGAAGAGGAATATTTATCTCGCCATTACAAACACTGAAAGCTCTGAGTCCCACTGACCAGGGAAAGTGAGAGGAATTTTAATCAGCTGCAGCCTGGTGCAAGCAACAGCTACTCACACCATCACAGCACTAAGAGGAAATGAAGTCTGTCCCAATGCAGAGGGGGGAAATTGGTTGGGGAAAACATTCCAGGCGAAAACAATTTCTTTTCTAAAATCCAACCAAGGCCAGGCTGGAACAACCTGGGACACTGGGAAGTGTCCCTGCCCGTGGCAGGGGGGTAGAACAAGATGGGTTTTTAGGTCCCTTCCAACCCAAACCATTCTGGGATTCTTTAATTCTATATAATAACACTTGTATCTGCTGGGGCTTTCTTCAGAGAAATAAACACAACCCAAAGATAAAAATCAAGGTTTGCAGTGGTTGTAACAGCCTTCCTATCTCATTACCCACCCTAAACTTATCCCCTATTGTATTCCACCATTTTTAAGAGAAGATACCTTGACTTGGTTGATCAAATCCCCTGAAAGCTTCTGGATGTGCTGGAGGCAGAATGTGACACCAGAAGGGCTGAAGAACACGACACTTGCAGGGATCCCCTGGGTGAAAATAAGCAGAGGTTGGCACAGCTCCAGCAGGGTGCCAGTGCCTCGGTCCCAGGACACAGGGTTGGATGGGATTTTGGGAAGGAATTGTTCCCTGTGAGGGTGGGGAGGCCCTGGCACAGGGTGCCCAGATTTGCTGTGCCTGCCCCTGGATCCCTGGCAGTGCCCAAGGCCAGGCTGGAGCGGCCTGGGACAGTGGGAGGTGTCCCTGCCCATGGCAGGGAGGGGGCACTGGATGGGCTTTAAGTTCCCTTCCCACCCAAACCATTCCATGATTCTGCAATTCTATGATGGAAGCTGCTAAAATGGGAAACTCAGAAAGCCAATCTTGAAAATTAAAAGCAATGATTACTTTTACACAAACTACATAGGGCCGATTACTGCTGGATTCTGATTTGTGCCACACAGCAAAGATACCCAGTGACACTTCAGTTACACTGCTTCAAATACAGGAATATTCTGGGAGGCATTGCCACCTGCCTCAGAAAATCCCCAAACTACATCAGTGTCCAGTACCTGCTGGGAGAAGTAACTGCTCAAAGATTCCTGCAGATCTGGGTGTTGGGTTGTTTGATAAACAGTGAGGCTTTCCAGGGGTATGCCTGCAGTCAAGATATGCACTCATAATTAATTCACTCATTAATTCCATTATTTCAATTCAGCACTCACAACATCCTAACTGCACTTAAATGTAACAATTTTAGGCTAAAAAGACCCATAAAACTCTGAAGGATTTGCAGGTCCCAGAGCTGTGGGCAGCCATCCAAACTCCCAGACTTTACTCCCATCCTCTCTCTTCTCAGCAAGTTAAACTTTTGCTTATTCCAATTTGGTTCACGAGCTTTAGATACAACTTTTCCCATCACTGACTAATTAAAATGGGTCTCCAGGGGAAGCTCAACCTTTTTCTCTAAGCACTGTAGGAAGTACTTCTCTTTTCAGGGCTCCACAAGGAAATAGCAGAGCTGAGGAATTGGGCTTCTCTCCTGTAAACACACAAACAAGAACTTTAATTAACTCAGGCCTTTAATAAAGAGTAAGTGTGATTTAATACATTTTAAAGGTATCAAATGCTGATTTTTTAAATGCCTCACCACAGACACAGCTTTAATGTAAATGAAAACATCTGCAGCCCCAATTCAGAGGGCAGAGGCTACTGAGCAGGAACATTAAAATGTTCCATAACTAGAATATGAATATTGGCTAAGAGAATTTCCTTTGCAGAAGGGCAAGGGGAATAGAAATGCACTTTATCTCTTCCTTAACACAACCTGCCTCAATGTGATATTTAAAATCTGTCCCACTCAATAAATGACAGAGCTCTCTATAAAAGAATATTCAGGCAGACAAAGAAAAGGACAATACTGTCCTGGAAAGTTTCAGTCTATCTGCAATTTCATTTTCTTAATTTCCCCAAGGAAAAAGGATTCTGGCTGTACTGCTGGGGTGGGAGTGGATATCCTCACTTGCTTTTGGCAAATCAGGAATTTAACAGCAGACTTGCTTTGCACAGTTCTTGACTTTTCTATAAATAAGAAACAGAAAAAATTTCAAGATGAAATTCTACACAGATTGATACAGCTTTGCATTCAGCTTTCCAAAGAAATGAAATTATTTTTTTACTAATTCAGACTTGTTAATGTATTTTTAAAAGAAAATTACTAGAGAAAAAATGCTTTTAAGTGCTAGAAGGAGATTCTTGGTTTATGTAAGCAGGGATTTCTCAGGGATAAAAAAGGGCAGCAGAGTGAAAATCAAATGGAAAGACCCTTGTAGGAATCAATCCAGACACACCTGAGTGTCCTGACTGCACACTGAGGTTTTACTAGAAACCACAGATATGCTCAAATTAAAATTAAAAATTAGAGGATGAATGAACTTGGCTCAGAATGTAAAAAATATTTAAAAATGAAACTGGAATGTTCCAGCATCAATTCTCCTGCAAGTCATGCCAGTTATCTGAAATGTCAGTGTGATACCTATAAAGAAACCCCAATTCTTTTGGCACAGAAAAATTCCTTGGTAGGCCTGAACAACCCAACCAGGACTGGGATCTCCTACTTCTGCAACCAAATATTTGCCTTGAAAAGAGTAAAGCCAGCCAGTTGTGGAGTAAATTCCTTTATTTCTCAATCCCTTAAATTGAAGTGCGTTCTAAAGCACAAAAGGTGGCGACAAAAAAACTCATTGTTTCAGCTTTTATTTTTATTCTGACAATAACCTCTCATGATATAGAAATTCAGAGCTATTCTTTTCATTTATTTATTTTATGCACAAGCAAAAATGAATTTATACATAATAGGGAACATGAGATAATTTAATCTGTACTTCCAAGCTTGTTATAAAGCACTGGATCAGCTGAGAACATTTAAATATGCACAGCCCAATGAATCCTGGAGGATGTTTCTATGTCTCAGCAACAAACAGGCTCCAGTGACTGAAATTCAGTGCTTGGTTAATTTTTTTCACCTTCATACAACACCATAAACAGGTATTTCTCTTGTCTTTCTACTCAAAAAAATCCCTGGCAAGTATTAATTCATTGCCAGAAGTAGATTTTCCAGCACTAAAAAAACCAGCTGAAACCTTTCTTTGCTTTAATCCATCTGTTGAGCAGGGGAGATGGGTTATTCTTCATTTATGACATATTTGTGTTGCAAGGATTTTTAATTTTCAGAATTTATTATTTAATCTTGTGTTGGCAACTCTCATTTTTATCATTAAATATTCCCTGGAGTTGAAGGATTTTATTTGCCAGTGAATTAGAGAGCACAATAACCAGCAAAAACAATCCTTGCCAGCTCCAATCCCATTTTTCTTTTCCCTATAAATCTCTGCTACTGGGCAGACTTTGCTCAGCAGCTCTCTCACATCTGTACAAAAACTTGGCCTCTTTTTTCACACCTTCTACTGAGCCATCCACCCAAAAAATAAACAGCCCCTAAGTCTAAAAATCTTCCTTACTGCTACTGGAATTTTTAACAAATTAAAATAAAAACAACAGAGGAAGTCAGCAAATAGACTTTCAAAATTCCCCAATAATCTGGTAATAGGTTGAGGAGCATTACAGATTTAACCATAACAAAATTAAAGCATCACTTTAATTTCTTCAAAACCACTCTGCTTTGCTGCTGAAAACCAGATCCCTCTGAAACCACAGGATAATTTTGGGGAAAGCCACCACCATTTAAATCTTCTGATTTAGCTGCAAATTCCAGTCATTTAAAATAAAACAGCTCTGATCTTTCAGTAAAAATAAACTTTGTCCTGCTGGCTCATATAGTATTTATTAATCAACTAGAGGGTCTAAGATTACATGTAAATTAATATCTTGTATGTGTATTTTGAAGTGTTTTTGCCTTACTGTGCACTTGATTTCACCTCTAGGAAATTCTGAAATGATGGAAGGGACATTAACTTAATTTAACCACAACATTTCAGCCACTTACTTGAACAAATATATTCAGCTAATTTCTCAGCATTTCCAGCCTTTTCTCCTTGTGGAATAAGACCAATTTCTTCCACTAGAACCAAAAACAGCAAAGGAAAAAACCATGGAAAACAAAGAGAACAATTCCGATTTCCTGTCACAGAAACCTGGGATGAAAAGGGAGGCACAGCTTGATCCAAGCACACAAAGAATTTGTGCACAATCTCAACCAGGTTAGAGCCCCTTTCATCCAATTTCATTTCCAAAGTCAATGATGACAAAACCACATTCAAATTAAGAACACAAGGGTTTGTTTTTTTCCGTTTTGACCCAATTTTTCAGGCAGTGACAATCACATTACAACAAAAGGAGCAGAAATCCAGAGGTTGGATTATATCCATGGATCTCCTTGGCTGGAGCATGGATAATTCTAATGTTTATATAATTACCTCTCTTCCAAGTGATCCAGGCCTAAAACACTTATGTTTTTTCTCAGCACCCTTGAACAGCAGCTCCTCCTCCAGAATTGTACTTACAAGCCAGATTTAGCCAAGATTTCTTTTTTTAAACCCCAGCTTACCTAAAGAAGCTGTAGCTTTTCCTACCACATATGTTGGTTTGATATTCCACATTTGTTTAAGAGATTTTGACCAGGCTGAAAAACATTAAATTATACTAAATTAAATGAAATTTAAGCACATGGCAACAGAATGTGAATGCTAAATGACTATTTGGACTTCTGTTCAATCCACAAATACAGCAAAATGGTAATAATAGTAACTAAAACACCACTACACATTCAGCAAATCTGGATGTACAAGTCCTAATGGATCAAAAATAGATACACCAAGCTTTTTACTGTCTTGTTTTAAACCAGAGCAGCACAGGACACTGGGTTTTTTCTGGTACTCCTGGAGGGGGAGAAAAAATACAAACTACAACAGTAAAAATAAAAATCAGAAGGAAAAAAACCCCAAGGATTTATTGCCTTTGAAAGGAACTTAAATAGTAACTACATACGCATTTTATTATGAAAATATGAATTTCCTCAAAGTACTGATCAAGATTAGGGATGAAATCTAGAGAAGAGATTACTTTTGACCTAAAATCTTAATATATTGTCCTCTGCTGCTGCAAATGCTACAATAAGCTGAGGTCTCAGTGCATTTACTGCTTACTCAAGGGTGGCACTATACTCACAGGACATTGATTTGTCCACAGCCCAAAAATGGAGCAGATAAAATAGAAATTCCATGCCAGAATCACCCAACATAAGAATTTGGAAGAGTTTAAAAGGATTTGACATTTCCCTGTGATGGGAATTTCTATTTGGCAGGATTCTTCCTTACTCCTGATCTGTTGGCTTTTGTGCATCAGCACTTCTCCATTCTTAGCTAATAATTAATTCACCTGAGAAATTTCTTATTCAAGCCAGAGAAATCCCTTTTTCTGCAGCATTTCCTACGAATCACACAGGCACAGCAGTAATGGGCAGTTTTTATGAGATGATCTCTTTAAGGAAGGGAAGCAGTCAGCAAGCAAAGCAGGCACTGCAGCAAAATATTCCTTCTGCATGAGAGAACCAGAGCTGGAAAAGCTCTCACTAATTAGTAATTTGCACCAAAAGCTCCTTTCTTCCATTTTTAAGTGTGGAAAGCACAACCCTTAAATGCTCAATGTAGCATGAGCCCTTTATGATGCTAAAAGAAGTATGAAATTCAAGGTTTTTTTAAAAAGCCATGCTCCAAATATCTACTGGTGGGTGAAATAAAATTCAGTAAAATCAGAACTTCACAAGATACTGAAAGAAAAAGACCAAAGCATGTCAATATGTACTGACCTTCTTTTTTACTCTTCTCTTTTAAACATATCTTGATGGCTTCTAATGCTCTTGGACTGGTAAAAACTAGGCCTCCATAGCACTCTGGATGGGAAAGCTGTTTAGAAACAGAAAATTTAAGAAGCAAAAAATAAATTAATTAGTAAAATCAATAAAAAAATAAGTTGATCAATTCTTTATAACCTTGTGACAAACAGAACAGCTTCAATAATTGCCTGAAATGCCCCAATACTTGTGACAATTTATGGTCACACAACCTAAATGTGAACTCTGTTTGACCAATTTAATTCTTTAACAAACAGGGGCAAGGTCCCTGATGTTGTACATGAAATTTTACTGTACAAAGCTGGTTTGTGGCAGAGTTACCACAAAGAGAATGATTAAATGGGATCTTGGCAACCAAATCCTGTTAGAAATAAGAGGACTGACAGAATTTCAAACTTACCTTCTCAAATAAGCTGTCAAGAGAGGTGAATTCAAATGACAAAACTGGGATCAACGTTGCTTCCAAGCTGTAGGATCCTAATTCCTATCAAGAAAAGATTTGCAGCTCTTGAAATAAGCTACAAACAGCATTTTTTTCTTTTTCAAAGAGCTGGCTAAGCCAGCAAAAGCATTTCTCTTTACTAAAGCAAAATAAAAAGGCATTTTATTTCCTTCCCCTGGTAAATCTAGTTTAGATTTGTTAATTATTTAATATTACAACATTTTATTAAACGAACAGCTGTGGGACTGTGGCCTCCTGAGGTACAGGAGACACCAGCATGTAACTCTGAAGTCCCCAGGAGCCCACCCAGTCCTGCAAATATCCCTGTACCTTTCTGTAATTCTGTCAATAGGTTTCTTCTGAAGAAATAATCCTCCTTTATCAGGAATTCTTACTCCTGTGAGTGAGATTTACTCACATGACCAAAGGACCCCAGCATCAGATAACCTCTATTTCACATCACATTCCCAGCGAAAATACAAAGAATTTCTGTCATCTTTATTCTGTCCATATGAAGATCATCAATATTAATTAATTCAAATGAAGCTGGTTTAGTATCAGCTCTTTGCTTAGAGCTTTACAATGAACTCAGTACAAATGTCCCACAAAATGAATATAAGTTTTTGCAGGAAGGCCATATTTTCTAAGATATTTTTTCTCTTAGCATAATTACAGACATGAACTCCTAATATTGATCAAGCCCCTTTTCCCACTTGAAACAGTTGCATTCATATTTAATAAAGAAGGAAAACATTTTTTTAGTTTTCTTAAAGTTTACTCACTTCAATATATGGGTCTGGTCCTGAATCTTTGTCTTTGGGATCCTTCAGCAGCAGAACCTTCATTGTTCACCAAGGAAGTGCAGGAGAACCCTGAAATGCAAGAATGGAATTTATCCAAATTGGATCTAGAGGACTTTTTTACTCCAACAGTGACTTTAAAAGCTCCAAAAACTGGGTTGCTACCAGTTTTACTGCTCCTTACACAGTGAGTAAGCATTTGTTGTGCATTCTCTGGGCAGGAACACCCACCCTGATAAGGGCAGAAAATAATATGCTGCCTTTAGATAACAGTGCTCAAGAAGAGACTCCAATGAAACTCATTTTAAAGAAAATTTTGTAAGAGCAGTAACAAGCCCTACAATGCCAGCACATTCTGCAATAGAATAATTTCCTACCTATAAAAAAGCTATTTATTCTACTAATTTCTATGCTAGTTTTCACCCTCGACTCATCAAAATGAGTATGCAAGGATATTGATTTAAGTGTGTCTATATGCACACATTTATACAGATATAATATCATAAATAATATCCATATGCCTTCTCTGACACTCTAGGAAACAAGGCAGGACTGAAAACATCTATTCTGCCATAAAAATGGATGATGATAGTTTTCAGTTCCTTAAAAGCTTTGTGGCTAAATTCAAAGTTACAAAACATAAGCAAATACACCAATAATACAAACAGAAATCCACTCTCTTGGTGCACATGTACCCCAATTATCAGTGTGGTACTTTCCTGATACATCACAGACATGGGAAAATTCATCTCCCTCTTAAACTCTTTCCCCGGATATCAGTATTCAAATTTCGGCAATGACCTAATTGCTCCAAGAGCAAACAAACAAACAAAAACAAACAAAAAGTAAAAAAATAAACACAGATGTTTGTTTGACTCTTTAAAGGGAACATGAAAATTTGAACCTACTTGAATTGTATTTATAAAGCTGGAATTACTCTGGGCTTTGCATTTCTTCTGGCTGGCAGCAGTGAGTGCTCAATGCTCTTCTTTCCACGGCCTCATTAACACCCACCTTTCTTCATTAATTAGACACAGAGTGTTAAATGGAACGTGTTCCATATAACTGAGGCTTGATCATTAGTGAGCTTTTTTTTTTTTTTTTTTTTTTTTTNTTTTTTTTTTTTTTTCAGTGCTTAGGATATTTCAACGCGTTTTCCCGACTGGTATTTATTATAAAGTCCAGGATCACGTTGTGCTTACTGTGCTCTCCCTATCACCCTTTTCTGCTCGTTTGTCTGGAATTATCCAGGGATTCGCTTCAGGGGAAGCCGGGACACAATTTTTGCAGCAAGCAGCGGGCGCCTGATTCCTGTTTAATTAGCAGTTTTTACTAGCGCTGATTTTTACTTACAGTAATTTTTGCTAATGCCGGAGATGCTCAGGACACTCTGTTCCTTTTAAAGCACAGGATCCCAGAAGCACTGAGGGAGGAAAAGCCCTCCAGGATCCCCGAGCCCGAGCGGTGCCCGATGCCCTCCTTGTCCCCAGCGCAGAGCCCTGAGTGCCAGGGCCGGGCCTTCCTGGGCCACCTGCAGGGATGGGGACTCCAAACCTCCCTGGGCAGCCCGATTTAACCCCTGACCACCATTCCCACAAAGGAATTTCCTTTGGAAGGAAGTGACAGCAGCAGCACGAAGAGGAAATCCGGCTTTGTGAGGACAGGGGCGGTCCGGGACGCGCCTCCCCCTTCGGCCTCCGCGGCCGCCCGCGCCTCTCTGCGCTCACCCGGCGCTGCTCGCCGCTCGCTGTCGCGACATTCGGCGACATTCAGCGACATTCGGCGCCATCCCACGCCCCGGCCACACCGCCCTGCCGCCGAGCCGAGCCGTGCCGTGCCATGGCCACGCCGGCCAAGCGCCGGGCGCGGGGCCCCGCCGGGGAACAGGGGTCCCACAGCGGCTCCGGGAGCTCTGAGGGCTCCGGCAGCGGCTCCGAGGGCTCGGGCAGCTCAGACTCGGACTCGCCCATCGATGAGGTGAGCGGGACGGGCCCGCACTGCTCCCCGAGGAGCTGCGGGAGAGGGGATTGTCCGGGGGATGTTCTGGAAGGGGTTCGGGAAGGGGCTGTGCCCTGCCGTGCCCCGGCGGGCCCCGGGTGCGTGTCCTGTGGGAGCGCAGGGGACGCGTCCCTGTGGGTCGGTGGTTCAAAGTGTGCTCGCTGCGTTGTTGTTGAAAGTTTTTGCTTTTTTAAAACTGTTTTTCAAGTGTTGGGCTCCCCGAGGCCTCAGTTGTGCAGCCCCGGCCCTTGGCGTGTCCGCTCAGGTGTGGGGCTGGAGTGGGCGTGGAGCTGTCAGCACAGAGGATTAACTCTTTTAACGTATTTTGCTGTATTTTATTATTATATTACTTTGCTTTCTTTTATTACAGAATCCCAGAATAGTTTGGGTTGGAAAGGACCTTGAAGTCCATCCAGTCCCACTCCATCCATGGGGAGGGACACTTTCCACTATCCCAGGGTTTTCCAAGACACTTCCAGGGATGGGGCAACCTGTGCCAGTGTCTCCTGAATTTCTCTGTCTCCCAAGGGATTGTGTGCCTGTTTTCTGCCTTACAAACAAATCTTTAACACTGTTTTTCTGGTGGACAACAAAGGCCATGGCCTCGATGTGGGATTGGAGAGAGTTATGAGGCTGAATTGGTGACAGAAGTAAGGCTCAGTTGTTGAGGTTCCTCAGGAAGTGTGACTGAAACTGGCAATTGAAAGGCGAAGTAACTGAGTTATCTTGAACAGTGGAATAGGCAGGTAGAGTAACCTTGGCAGGTGTGACTTTTAGTATTGAATACCAGTAAAAATGTTGGTAGGCACAGAGCATTTGTTCTGGAAGGAGAAGCAGCAGTTCTTCTTGTGCTGCTGTGGTGCCTGGGTCTCATCATTTGCCTGCTGAGCACGAGTTCCACAGTGGGGTTAATGATGCCAGGAGGATTTGGGGAAATAGCTGAAGTGTGTAATGGGTGTAATTATTTACATTCTGCAGCAATCCTCACCTTTAGTTAAGGCATTTCACCCCAGTCCTGCAATCCCAGGGTTTAACTGCCTGGACCAAACCTCTCTACAGGAAGAGTCTGTGTGGAAGCAATAGGTGTAATTGTAGGAGCAAAGCATTAAAGATTTGTTCATGACACAATTGGTGAATTAGTTTTGAAAAGTTACTTTCACAGATATTCTCTAAAGATCACAGGAGAAATGAAAATTACTGAGATTACTGCAAGGTGGAAATAAGTTCTGTTTCTGCTGTTTTCCATTACTTGTCTTTAAGTTTCTTACAGTTTAGCTTTGTTCTGACATAGCTTCTTGCCAAGTGTGTGTGATATTCTGTGTTTTCCTCCACAGGAAGTGAATGTTGAATTTGAAGCACATTCCATATCAGACAATGACTATAATGGGATAAAGAAGTTACTTCAGCAGGTACTCTGACTACTTGTTAGCTTGGTTGATATATCCATTGATAAATAATATCTAAGGAGTTCTGCAGAGACATCAGTTCACATTCTCTGTATTGATTTATAGCTTTTATGTATTACTTTGCTTCCTTTTATTAGAGAATCCCAGAACAGTTTGGGTTGGCAGAGACCTTAAAGCCCATCTTGTTCCACCCTGGTCTGTAGTGGACACCTTCCACCATCCCAGGTTGCTCCAAGCCCTGTCCAGCCTGGCCTTGGACACTTCCAGGGAAAGAATAGCCACAGCTTTCAGATCATACCAAATTCCACATGGTACCAGTGTGGAAATACCAGCATATGGAGGCTGCAGGAGCAAGCACTTCAAGCAGCTGATTGTTAGTTTTTGCAGTATTGTAATAAAGGAAGATACATAAAAAGCTCACTTTATGTTGTACTAAGTGGTCCATGAGATACCCTCAGTGCCTGAAACTTAATACTTGTTTCCTGTCTTCCAGTTGTTTCTAAAAGCTCCTGTTAACACTGCTGAATTGACTGATATATTAATACAACAGAATCATATTGGGAGTATTATTAAGGTAAGACAGATTTTACATTTGTAATTGAAGTCCAGTACTTTCTTTGTTGAAGACACATGGTTTCTGTATTTCAGAAGGGGATCCTGTCTGTGTTATTTGTGTGCTTTCTTGCTTTTTTTGCTTTGAAAATCATTTTTCTGTGGGAACTGAAATTTTCCATGCCTACTTTCAAGCAGACAAGGAATTTGATATATTATTATAGCTGTTTTCTTTTACATGTGGAAGGCTTTCCACTCCCTGAATTTTGGTGTAGTAGTGCTGAAAATGTGATGTTTATTACAATCTTCATAAGAAATAGGAGCTTGTGACTTTCCAAAAAAAAAAATCTTTATTGCTCTGTGGTTGTTAAGACATTCTAGGTTTATTTCCCTACGTTAGGAATTGAAGGAAATTGGTTTTGTTTAAGATATTGCCATCCCCTGGGCTGAGATGCTGCTTATTAAATGTGAGCTGTCAACTTTTAGTGCCTTTCAGAGGACTCTGCTGTAGAAGGTGCATGACCTGGCTCTGAGCACACTGAGATGTTCAGTGCTGCAGCAGAGTTTGCAGTGTGTGTTTGTACAGATTGCCTTGATGGTTTTTATCTGCTGATACCACCTGGAAAGAAAAACATCTTTTGCTAGAGTGGAAATAGAATGTCAGTCTGAGTTGTTGCTCTTCCTTCCATTCAACAGCAAGCAGAAGTGCAGGAAGACAGTAGTGATGATGATGAGGAAGATGATGATGAAGTCTTTGGTTTTATAAGCTGCTTGAACTTAACAGAAAGGAAGGTTGGTATTCCTCATTAACATCAGTAATAAATGAGACTGCATCCTGTGCAGCAAGCCTGGACAGCTGGATCAGGATTTGGAATTCCACTGTGGAGGACTGGGGTTATAAAACTTCCACATGGCTCAGCTTTTTTTGAATGCAGTAACTTGCTGAGGGTCAAACACAAAGCAAAGGATGGAATAGAGTTGAAACTAGGCCTAGTAATTCCAAGGTAAGTGAGCTGTCAGCCTCTTGTGCTTCTTCCCTTTGATCTTGTGCAGTTTGGAGTTTTGCTGTGGTGTTGCAGCTCCTCGTTCCCATCACTTCACAACCTTTGTTTGCCCTCAGCTGCAGATCGGAAGAGCCATTTCAGAGCAATTGTGCAGTGCTTTACAGGCTGCTGGGGGAAATTGCCACCAGGCCTGCAGGAAATTCCCTTGAAGCTGACATTGAACATTTTTTGTGTGTGTGTGTGTGTGTGTGTAAATAGTTGTTGTATCAGGTAAAGAAAATGCAGTTTTTGATTGCAGGGCACCCAATGTGCTGAGCAGATCAAAGAGCTGCTGCTGAGTCGCTGTGAGCAGAGCTGTGAGCAGAGAGTGGTGGAGCAGCTGAATAAACTCCTGAACGACAGCACAAAGCCTGTGGGGCTCATCCTGAGTGAAAGGTTCATCAATGTCCCTCCACAGATTGCTCTGCCCATGCACCAGCAGCTCCAGTAAGTTTATTTCTATTTTTTTTTCCTTGCATGATGTTGAATGGTGTTTTTTCCTCATGTTTTTCAACACTCTTATGTACATAGAGCTGTGTTAAGACAGATGATGCTGTGGATATGAGTAAAGCATGAACAAAAAATAATTTTTATCTCATATGTGGTGTTTAGTTAATTTTTAAAGTATTTTTTGTATCTTTATAAAGATATAAAACTTTTCAAACTCTATATAGAGGATACAGTTTGAGAATATGTGCTGTGCTACAGCAATAGCTGTGTGTATGCTGCAGTTTATCCTTGTATTGCAGATTATTTTCACACTGGTCTAGGGAAATTTAAAAATGAGAACGTTTTTAGCATGCTGGTAATGAGCAGCTTGGGTGTTTCTGTTCATGTGTTAATAATGTCTGGCTCTGGAATGGGAGACTTGGATTCAGGGAAAGGCTTAAAAGGTGAATGAGTTCTGGCCCATGTAAATATGCAGTGTTTTGATTCGTTTCAAGTAATGAAAAAAGCAGGTGAAATGCTTGTTAATCTCTGCCAATTCGTGGATTTCTATCAAAAGCTGGGTGAATGTAAATAAATTAATCCTTTGAAACACAGCATTACATTGTTTTAGTGCCATGCTGAGAACTGGGAACAAGGAAGTTTTGTTGGATAAGGAACTCCAGTAATAGAATGGAGATCATCTTTTTTTCTTCTTTCATTTTTTTCCTTCTTTCCTTTCATGTGAGATGAGATTAGAAATCAGATTAAGATCACCACTTGTCACAGCTCAGATTCAGATCTCTGCCTCTTTGTCTTAAAGGTTTTGGAGTGAGAACATCTTGAACACAAGGGTGGGGAAGAATATTTTCTGTTTCTTTGGTTGCAATTCCTCAAGGAAGTGATAGTGTAAAGTATTTTTAAGGAGAGTTGCACTTAGAATCATTGCACAGACTCTCTACCATGAACAGTATTCTGGGAAAAAAGGGTTTTCCTCTGAGCTGTGGAAAAACATCCATGTTTTTATAGTTTAAAGTACAAACAGTATGTTTAAGTACCAGGAATGCATCTTGCAAATTGATTTTCTGAGACACTCATAAAAGATTATGCTGCAATTTAAATATCCTTTCTATACCAATACATTATGAGGTTTATTTATATGCTTGTTTAGGATTTAAATTGTGTAAACATTTATTCCTGTTTAGGAAGGAGCTGACTGAGGCACAGAGAACAAACAAACCTTGTGGAAAGTGCCACTATTACCTCCTTATCAGCAAGACCTTTACAGAAGCCACAAAGAACAATTCTAAAAAGAAGGAAGGGAGAAATCAGCCAAAGGAGGAATTAATGTTTGCAAATGCAGAGGAAGAATTCTTTCATGAGGTACCATATGATTATTTAATTTAAAATGCTTCTTTTTCTTTACATATCAGGAACAACAGATGTTTCACCTCAAATTCAAGGGGAACTTTTAGCAAGATGGTTACAAATATTTTTAAATTAAATCCAGGGTGTTTTGGAGTGATGTTGAGAGAGGAGCAATCAAGCTCTTTTTGTGTATTGATTTATCTGCTTCCTCCTGGGTACCTGTTACTTGCAAAAACTGCTCAGAACAAAAACTTCTGGAGATCCTAAGAGGTGGTTCTTGCTTCCCTTTTCTGTCTATTTGCTACACAGGGCAAGTATATTAATAAAAGTGCTAAAACATTGAGATGAAAATATTACTTCCCATTTCCCAAGGCAACCTGTCCATACAATTCTGCTGGTCCCAAGCCAGATCAGGTGAAGGGAAAATACAGGAAATTAAATTTAAAATGTACTTTGAAATGCAAAGAATTTTTTATGGTTTTTTGGTTTTTTTTTTCCGTTCCCAAAGCTTTAAAACTACCATTTTACACTATTATTACTTTGTCAAGAGACCATTATTTTTCATTTTTGGCAGTGCCTGCAGGGCAAAGGACTTGCACATGCATGGGGTAGTTAATGGCAAAGGTTGCTGTGTGTAATCATTCTGACAGAGGCTGTGATAGGGCTGTAATTTGATTTCTTGGGAAGCAGAGAAATGCAAGTGGGGGAATTCACTGGTAGCTGCAGGGGATGGTGTTGTAGCCTCTGTGCAGTAGCAAGCTGGGAATTTTGTTTTTGTGTTCCTGCCACAGCAGCTGAAACAGCTGAAGCTGAACTTTGTGTAAAATGTTATTGAAAAGCTGCTGGGGAGAAGCCTGTGATGCTCATGTGTCCATGGGTGTTCTGTTCTAGAAGGCCCATTTTGTAGTTATTTATTTATCTCAGCTTTGTTATTTGGTTAAAGACTAATTGTGTGCTTTCATCTAAACTCCAGTAATTCTCAGCTCAAAAGGATAGACTCAAACTGAGCATGTTTTTCTTTTTAACAGTCTTCCCAGTGTCTTTAAAAAAATTCATTTCAAACATAATGTAGGGTATTAAATTAAGTGTCTCTCTGTACTTAATAATGTGTGTGTTAAATGAGTGCTGGAGTGTCTGTCCTCCCTGATCACACATAATGTTAATTAGATTGCCATAAAATAGCATTAAATGTGGTGAGGCACTTGGAGCCATATCAAACTGAGAGAAATCTTTTTCTGCTCTTGGCACTTCCCTGGGCTTGATTCTGATCCTTAAAATTATAACCAGAAAGTCTGTTACAGCTAGACTTGGAATTGATTTAAAGTGCTCAAAATTGTTCTTGAGCAAAGCCACTCAGTTAATTTGGGGATTCTTCCAAAATGAGATTTAAAGCCTTCATATATTGGTAGTGGAAAGCAAACCTAAAAGGAGAGTGGATCTTAATTTTCCCCCAAAGGGAAAAGGGAAGGAACCAGGTAAGATTTTCTCCTTGATGGTTCAGAGTTCTTAATCTGACTTGTGTGAGAACTGGAAACACTTATTAGGTTGTTTTTCTTATCCATCAGGAATTTTTTTCTAGGAAAGCTGATCAAAAGGCACTTTTCTTTCTCTATGGGGTTTATACCCCTGGAAAGAAATAATGCACATTATGGACACCTGCCTGTTTGGAGAAGCATAAATAGATCTTCCAGTTGCTTCAGCCATCTGGAGCTTTTCCAAGAGCTTTCTGAAATTCTCCTCAGGATTCATGTTGGTGCCCATCCCCTTAATATTTGATTTCTACTCATATTCTTTCATATTTGTTAATTTTTAGGACTCTGGGCAGTTTTAAGAGTACACCCTGAAAGCAGCAGAGCCAGAGAAATAAAGGGAGCATTGATTTATTTTTTTTCCCCTCCCTCCTAGGTTGTGTTTCTGATCCCAAACTATAATGGTAGCAGTCATTTTAGAATTTGAGTGATATAAATTCTGTGAAAAGAAAATTGTTTCAAACACTTTAAGTAGCAGATTTTTTGGTTGATCTTTTTGGTGGACATTTCAAGAGGGGAAAAAAACTTCTCAATAAGCATGGGCATAATAGCTTCATTATTATCACTTTGTTTAGATGATGTATTATCTTCATGCTAATTAAACATTTTAATCTGAATGCTTTTATTTCTCTTTAGAAAGCTCTTCTAAAATTCAACTACTCTGTGCAAGAGGAAAGTGACACCTGTCTGGGTGGCAGATGGTCCTTTGATGATGTACCAATGAAGCCTTTAAGGACTGTTATTGTAGTTCCAGCTGATGGAATCCATGGAATTATGGATAAACTCAAAGATTATCTCTCACTCTGAGCTTCCTTACAAGCACCAGGTTTTTACAGAGCAGCCATGCAGGACTGTGACCTCTCAATATTTTCAGAACTGCTGTTGAATCAATGGTTTTGTGCAACCAAAAATACCTACCAAATGAATATTTTTAAATATTGCATCTTATTTTACTTCGGTATCATCATGAAGCAGTCAATAAAAACCCAGTGTCAGAAGAAAACCTGAATATCTGCTCAATGTGTTTTTAACGAAAGTTAAATTGTGTGACTTAGTTCCAAAATAATGCTTACAATTCCTTTTCTTGAGAAAAATACTTTTTCTTTGTTTCTTCTGTTAAATACATTTATGTCAAAAGTTTGAAATAATTCCATGGGTTAAGGTGGAGATGTACTTTGAGTATATTGCTTTTATTTATTGTTGGCCAATATGTGATGGTTCAGTCTAAAATCACTGAATAACACATCTCTGCTCAGTGGGAGTTTGGGGAAATTCCTCATTTTCTTTGCTGTCACTGGCAGTTTTCTGTTCCTCCTTCGTGGCTGGAACAGGTGCCAGGTGATTGATCACTTCCTGCAGAATATCCTTGCTTTCACTTGGGGGAAGATTGCTGAAATAATACTGAGGTACCAGCTCTGCAAATCTGGGGAAGAAATCAGACAAAACATTGTTAATTTTTTAATTGAATTTTGAGATATTTTAATCATTATTTCCAGGCATATCTAAAAAAAAGCTACAAAGTTGATATTTCAACCCAAAACTCTGCAAGAATCCATAATTCTCTGCAAGATGTAGTAGAATTTGTGTTTTCAGCAGCTTTGCACTGAATATCCTCAGCCTGCACTTGAGGTGCAATGCAGTTCCCAGTGCTGCAGGTTGCATTAGATTGCAATTTCCCTGCTTTAGAACAGAGTGCTTCAATAACATCATGGAAAAAGCTCTTCTATAAACATGGAGAATAGAAAAGATGAGACAGTGTAATGTATATTCTTTGTGTAAAGAGATTTTTGCAGAAGGAAGACTCTGGTGTCTCCCTGAATCCATAAACAGTCCATGATTCAGCTGGGTACAGAAAATATGTTAAGAAAAAGATTTGCTGGAAAATAGGTTTTCAGGGAACAAAGACCTTTCCAGCTGGATTCACATGTGAGTGCACTGCTCTGTTAACTCTGAATTTTTTTTCTATATATTTCACTTTGTAAGAAACCTTTGCAGCTAATGTGGTTCTTTCTAATTGATTACAGCTACAGTGGCCAATATTGAGAATAGTGAAGGCCTGAGATCACAGATCTTCCCTTTTTATTTTTTTTTATCCCCTCAAATTGATGATTTTGTGGATTTAGGAGTGAAGGAGCAATTTCATCACAGTTCACTTACAGCTGGGGAGAGATCTCAGAGACGACTCTGATGGAATTGCCCTCTGAGATGATGAACTCGTGGAATAAAACCCACTCTGGAATCCTCCTGGTGTTGTAGTAGGATGAGAAGGGATGGAGCTGGGCCACCTGTTTGTGTGTTAACATTAAGTAGTTCCCTGAGCCATCCACATCACGTGCAATCTTAAAAAAAAAATAACATGGAGAGTTATCTATTATTTAATTGATCAGTGCCTGTTAGATTTAGACCAGAAATTAAACTTCCCTTCAGATAGTTTCAACTGGAACCTCTTCCCAAGTTTGTGTGGAAAAGCTTGGGAATGGATACCATGAAATGAGACTTAAAGAAAATGTTGATCTGTGTATTTGAAAGGAAGCTGCAGCAAATAAGTACAAAAGTATCTGAGTTTGGCTTTTAAGAGTCTGTGTGAAAACATATAAACATCTATTCTTTAGCATATATTTTTTTCATAGACTTTTAAATGTGTCAGGACATGAAATGTGCAGTTAGGAGAGGTCATTTTTGTGTTCAGAGAGAGCACAGGAGAGGCTGGGGACTCGAGTGGGAATAAATCAATCTAGTTTACATTTACAATTACAGTTAGAGTGCCTTCCTGAGATGAAGCAAGCTGTGTATTATGGACACCTAAATATATCCAAGTAATTTCTCTACTTCCAGGCAATTTTCACCTTCAAAAAGGAAATAATTCCTGAGAGAATATTGCAAGTTAAAGAGTTTTTTTGAGGTAAAAGAGTTCTTTGAGTGAAAGGCATATTGGCAGTTTTCCTATTGCTGTGGAGTGTGTGAACTCCATGCAGTGAGAGATGAACCCCAGAGGAAAAGCTGGAATGGGCAGAAGTGTTTGATACACTGGGAAAAAAATTACTTTTATCCTTTCTGGTGATCAAGAGATTGAACTAATGAACTGAAGTTTTCTGAAAGCATTCTACATAATTTAACAGTGCAGGAAGTGTTTTTCCTTACATGCATGAAGTAACCAGATAAAAGAGCTTTCTTAATGCTTAGTAGATTTTCTTCTGATCCAAAGGCTGGTTCTGAAATGGGAAGTTCAATGCGTTTCATGATCTCCACCAGCTCAGCTCTGATCATCTCTGCCATGCTCAGAGCAGAACAGCTCAGGAAATAATCACGGCACCATTTCTCATTGCTGAACTCTGTGGGGGGAAAAAAAACCCAGTGTTTTTGCTTAAAACAGAATCTTATTGATGGGTGCAATCCACAGAGATGCTGCTCTGTGAAGCAAATGCTCCTGCACTGCTGCAGATGAAGTCCAAAATTCTGGTAACGAACCATACAGACAGCTTAGATTCAGCTTGGGAATTAAGTGGGCAATACTTGATATCCTCACTTAGTTATATAGAGCTGCAGCTATTTCTGTCTGAATCAAATCCCTTCCTTGCTCTGTTATAATAAAGCTTCCCAGAGAATGAGTAGCAGTTCTGCTTTTCAGGCCTTGTGGATTTGGGCCAGGATATGGAGCTGAAATCACATCCGTAGTGCTGGTGCTGATCCTGCATTCTGGTAAAGGACTGGTTCTCCTGGAGCTCCCTTCAGCATTCCACATGACTGAACAGGAAACAATCCTCCTTTCCTGTCTCAAGTTTTTACTCAGTGTGTGCAAATTTATCCCTCTGCTGTCTGAGCACTGGGCTTGTGGTAAATGAACCAGAGCAGGGTGTTTGAGCCCAGGAAAATGCAGTGAGGAGCTTCTGCTGCTCTGCAGTCTCCTGCCTTTTAGTTGTGCTCCTGTAAATGTGGACTTGAATACTTTCCATTTTTCCCTTAAATTTTCCTTTCAGTTCACAGCTATCAAAACCCCACCAGAATTGCAGGGCTGTTGGGGGAATTGTGGCTCTCCTCAACAGCTTTTATTCATCCTAAACTTGGATTTTGTGCTTCTACAGGAGCAACCATCATTCTCCTTTTGCACAGTGTCACTTCAAAGGACAGTTGGAATAGTGGTGATTCATCCCTGCTGGGTAAGGGATGCTCTCCTAGGTAGTTTTTAATTAATTAACAAATTTATATTCATCAGCAATAACAACTCCCCTCGGTTTCTCCCTGCGTATCAGCAATCCTAGAAGGAATCACCAGATTTTTTGGGTTTGTTTTCTCCAAACTCATCCCAGTGTGCTTCGTTTTGGCTCAGGGGCACTTGCCTGGCTCTGTGGGGTTGGCAGTGGCTGCTTTGAAGGCGTTGAAGATGTTGATGAGGGTGAAGTGATCTCCTGCAGGGTGGGAGAAGCTGTGCCAGCAGCTCCGGGCGATCCCCGCTGTGCCAGGAGGGACGTGCAGGAAGCAACTGGGAGCTGAGAAAAAACCAAGCCAGTGGTCAAGACAGAGGGGCATGCACAAAACCCCACTGGTATTTTTGGGTTTTCCCCTCCCCAGTTGCCTTTAATCCCCAGTATTGGATTGGTGCTGAAGAACTGAAGCTGCTGTGTTCACTAAGGGTTTATTTTTGTGGGTGTCCTTCCAGGCTTGTTTAGTTAATGTGTGCTGCAAACACAAAAGAAGATGAGCAGCTTTCTCCCAGGCTGATGCCAAAAAAGGCTTCCTAATGTCACAACCTAATTTAGCCAGAATCCAACAAATGGTTTCTTTATTATAAAAATACATATTTTGATTTACTGCCTTAATTCACCCCTCTGTGTTGAATTTGTACCTTCCAGTGCTTTTTACTTTTATGTCTTTTGAGATGGTTGGCCTTCTCTAAAACTGAACGGTGCCTATGCCCAATCATTTACCTTTGTTATAGGTACTTAAAAAAAATTATCACAAGTTAAAAATCAACCCAGCTTGGGCATAAAAAGTTGCTCTACAAGGAGAACAACTCCTGTAGCTTGATATCCTGTGGTTCATGTGTTTGCTGCCCAAGACTCCAAGGTTAGGTCAGTTTTATAAAATATTTGAAGTAGAGACAAGATCACAAAGTAATTCTTTGTAGGTCAACAGTTCAATGTTGTTGTATAATTAGAATTTTCTTTAATTTGATGCACCAATCTGTAACAAATGTAGATTTATATAAGAAAGTTTCATGTTGAAGGGATGTTTCTGATCAAAGGGAAGAAGCCAATGGGCAGCTGAAGCCTGGAAATTGAATTTTCCGTGGGATTTCTTTACTTAGATTTCATAGTATCCTTACAGTTAAGACTTAAACAGCCAAATGTCTTAATTTACTTGAAATAAGCAAGATGAGAATAGTAAAAATTTGCTTTTGTGGATAGATTTGGGAAGAGTCTGGATTGGGCAGGTGGCACAAGGCCTTCAGTGAGAGCTGATCCAGGAGTACCTGTCACCATGGCTGCAATGGTGAGCATCTCATCCACACACTCAAATTCACAGGAAGCCAGCAGGGACTTGGACAGCTGAGGATCCAGGGGGAATTCTGACATAATAATCCCAAATTCAGAGAGGTTTCCATCGTTATCCAGTGCTGCCAGATAATCCAGGTCTTCCAAAGCTTGCATCAGGTTTTCAGGAGCTAAGGAAAAGGGAAGAGAATTCCAGTTCTTGAGAGTGGCTACACAGAAATGAATGTCTGAATTCTCATTATAATATTTCAGTTAGGGGAAAATGAGAGGAGTCAACTTATATTTGACAGTGATTAAGGACAAAAAGTAATGGATAACTGAAGGGCTGAGAAAATTCTGGAGGAAGAAAAGAAGAGGAAACAACCACAGAGCTGCAGATCTCTTTGTTGATACTTTTTAATGTCAACAATTTTTGTCAAAAGCCCAGACACAATTCTCAATAGTGTATTTGCCCCTAGACTGTGTCAAAACCACTTCCATTATTGGAAGTTTTCAGGTAGGGTGGTGGTTTTTTTTTTTTTTTTTTTTTTTTTTTTTTTTTTTTTTTTTTTTTTGTTTGTTTTGTTTTGTTGTTGTTGTTTTTTTTGTTTTGTTTGGGTTGTTTTTTTTTTTTTGTGTTTGTTCTATTTTAAGAGGGGTGGTCACATATGAGGGATGCTGAGATACAGAACAGCTCTAGGAAAGATCTTTTTTAACCAGAGGAAAAGCGTTTCTAGAAGTTGTAACTCTTATTCTTGCAGGTATTTGGAGTTCTCTTGGTTGCCTTTTAATTATTATGCTTTTTTTACATAGGTTCTGATACCAGAAGAAAAATAGGAATGTAGTAAAAGAAAATGTCTCCTTAGCAATTGGCTGTACTTTCTCACTCCACAAAATTCAGTGTTCAATTTTCTCTTAGTGTGGGTTATAACTTCCTTACAACCTCCATAGGTAGAAGTGAGAACAGTAAAGCAGCAAAAATAATGAGGCAATACAGGAAAATGTCCTGAGAGGACAGGATTAAGCAAATCAACACTTAAAATTAGAAGTTGAGCAGGTCTGTAGGAAATCTGATGGTGGTAAAAGTAGGTCAAACAAGCAAAGAGCTTTATGTAGTTCCAGTTCTGGGGGTGGAGAGAGGCAACCTCAAGTTGAAGTTGTCAGGCCTACACTCCAAAAAATTGTTGCCAGAGCATGAAAGACTTGGGTGGAAATTTGGGAACTCCTGAAGTGTGAAGGTTCTTTAATGTTCTTTCCTCCCAGCCCTTTCCAAAGGTAGATTTCTATTCCAGGTTATATTGAATGGTCAATATCTTTTATGGGTGCCAGTTCATTTATATTCCCAACTGCTCTCCAAGCACTGCAACAACTTTCTCCTTAATCCAGCCTAAGGATCTGGTTGATATTTTCTCAGTTTTATGGATAACAAGTTAAATTCCAGTCCCCTTGAAGCTGGTGGCAGAAATTCCACTGCAACAGGACTTGGCCTCATCCCCAGCCCTGGGAAGATGCACTGGTAATTTGTCAGCTTCTGTGGGCTGCTGTCAGCCTGCATCTTAATGGGAAAAAAAATCCCTAAATAAAATAACCAGACCACAATCACAGGTGCCCACACAGGCAGGGGGTGTATTTGCACTTGGACCTTCATTAGTAGACAACTGGAAATAATTTCTTGCATTCATTAAGGGTGGGAATGTCTCTGGCATCAGCAAGACTAAAAGCAAAGCAAGGCTGGAATTAGCTCTAGGTCACATTTAGCCACACATTTCCCACATATTCTGCAAGAAAATCTTGACATTGGGTTTTGACTTCATTGGCAGTGAACTGTTTGTTGCCATCTCTCTGTAATTAACTGCTCATAATCAAGGAAAAAGGAAAATGGGAAGCAAACAAGCACCTGTTGCTTTTAACCTCATTCTGTAATGTCTGGAGGGGAAGAATAGTTTATTAATTCCCCTTACATGAACTTTTCCAGAACTTCTCCAGCATCTAAATCTGTTAATGTGATTTCACTTCAATTTAAACACCCAGTTTTCAGACAAATTCTCGCAGGAACCTGTAAATTCCTCTTAAAACTGTGGATCTGCTTCATTTCAGTCTCAGAGTTGTTCCCTCTGCCTGTACAATTCTATCTAGAGAGAACATTTATTATCAGATATGTGGGGTTTAATGGGATAAACGATGATGCCCTGCAAAAGCTAAAGCATCTGAGAAGAAAATGCTTAAGAATTTTACAGAAATGAAAAGTAGCAGCTGATGATGAATATGAGTCAGTGACAGGAAATAAAAATCAGTGATTGAAAATACAGGGAGAGTAAAAGGGTCATTCAGATGTGTGGTAATTACTAGGAAATCATGGAAAGCTATTTTCCAGAAGTCAACAAAGTAGTTTGTGCTAAGAGCTTATAAAATATATGGTTATATGGCAGCCAATTTCAATCCCCTGATAGCATCAGTAATTTGCATTTTTATGCCCTGGAGTTAGTTGTCTTGAGATTTATAAGCACAAATTACTTCCCNAAGAAGAAAAAAATTCCTGGCGTTTTATTGCTCTAGAAAGGACAAGACAGTAAAGGTGGATTAGAGCAGGTGAAGGAACAGTAAAAAAGCAAAAATTAAAAACCAGAGTAGGGTTTTTTAGAGCTTCCTGCCAGCACCAGCCACTGCTGCCTTGAGGTGGGAACCACGAGGATTTGTGACTCCACTGCTGCTTTCACAGGAGCAAAGTTTAAAAAACTTCTCAAGATGTGTCCTGTGCTTTCAACAAGAAACAGTCCCATCCCTGGACTCTTAAAAGGTATTTCCTAATCTGATATTTTCTTTCCCTGCTTTGTGTTCTTTGGCTGCTCAAGGCTGAGTTGCTCTAGACTTGTTTCAGGAAATCTGACTAGTTTTATATAAATACAGATCCTGCTTTTGATCCTTCTTAGGCTTAGTAAAGAAAATATATATCTAAATGTTATTGTTAGCACTGGAATTGTTTATCTGAGAGTTTCAAGCTACTTAAAATTTCATTCTTGGTTCCATGTTTTTGTAACTTTGATGTGAACAGAGTGAATGCTGTCTCTGAAGGCAGGTACACCTGGACTTTTCAGTCCCACATCCCACATGGCTGAAATGGGAGTGCTCAAGGTGTGAGCAAATAAATCCAAAAGTATTATTCTTGTTGCATTAGGAAGCAAGTGATTCAGGGATTTGGTTAAAGTTCTGTAATGAGTGGATATTAGAAATAGGAATGAAACTTAAATTTTGTGATTTTTAATAGTGCATTTGACCGTTCTCTTGTGCTTCTCTGGGAGATCCACAGCTCCTGTGTTCTGGTCTCCTCCTCTGCCAGTGCTGAGTATGTAAAATACCTTTTCTGATGGATCTTTTCCTTCCATGGGAATAAATTAAAAAATTGGAGCTGCCATGGATGTCAGGTGAGGGGATGTTGTCTTTAAAGAGCTGACTCTCAATTCTCTGCCTGGCACACCACAGGTTTTACAGGTTCTGTTGGGCTGAACAGCACAAAGAACTGCCAAAGTAATTACTGCAGGGAGAACAGTCCTGGGGAATGGTGTTTGCTGTTCCTGGTGTCTAACATTGCTCCTTGGACAGCAGACTGAAAAGATGGAGGAGTCTATGCCAAATTTTCCTCAAATTATGCAAAGGTTTTTCTTCTGCAAGCACAGAAGAATCAGGTTTCCTCCTGATTCCCTTTTCCCCCCTGTAACTTCTGAGTCAGAGTTTTTACCTGTCTGTTTTGCTCTGAAGCCACCAGTTCTGTAACTATTATTTTGAAATGATAGTTGACCATTCAAAATTACTTTCCCACTCTCATACTTTGCAGTCTTTCCATTCCCCCTCAAGCTGCTTCATCACTCCTCCAGTCTGGCTGGTGATGGTCCCTGCTGTGCTTTTCTGCCAGCTGGGACAGCCAGGACAGGGCCTGACAAAATATACTGAATAATGTCTGCACACATCATTTCATTGACGAGATCCAGAATTTTAAACATCAAAGAATTAACTGGTGAATTTAAGATAATAAATCTGCCATGAAGTGATCTCTGTTGAGCAGACCTTACATGGTTCATTGAGTTTCTGTCTTTGACAGTCTCCAGTGAAAACATGCCAACAGTTTATTTTTCTGAAACAGTTTGAAATTATATAAATTTATACAACTCTTCATTTTCTAGAAATATATTCTCCAGGGGGTTGTAAAAGCACAGCTCTCAAATGTCATGGTATCCCTGACCAGTGACACATCCTTTAATCTGAAAATTGTTAGGGAAATTCAGAATGAATGCAGAATCTGCAAAAGTTTTCCCCTTGATTCCTCAGAGAAATTTTACATGGCTTCATCTTTATAATGATTTTCTTAGTTTAAAGTAAGGATTTTCCAGTGATTTACAGAAGTGTAAATAATGTTGCTGCAATCTATGGGATTGGAATTCTCTTGTCCCATTATAAACCCCAGCAAAGATCTATCTGATTAACTGATCAAAATGTAGGCACATCCCTGTTCTGGGGGCACAGGAATCCCACTGATGCACTTTGCAGCTGCAGTGCCAGATTCATTTTCCTCTGGCTCATGAATTCCAGAAAGGGGAACAAGCTCTGCTGCATTTGCTCCTCTCGATTATGGCATGAATTAACTGCAGCAGCTGTAAGCCTGACATGTTTGTTGCTTTCATAATGCAGTAATGAGTCAGACTTAATCCAGGCTTTTATTTCTCCTCAAAGAGCAGCAGAAAAAAAACCCACCAAAATCCCTTGTGCACATTGTTGCTGAGCAGAAATAAAATCTTTTACTGATGTAATTTTTGTTTCTTATCTGCTGCATGTTCTCCATGTGCAGGAGACAGATTGTGAAGTTCTTCTTGCTAGGAATTTCAGTGTCTTGACTTGTTTGTTCACCAGCTCATGCCTGTGTCTTACTCTGTCATCTCAGTGAAAACTTGGTTTTGTTTAGGAGAAATTCACCTAAAGCTTCTCTCTGCAAAGGCAAGGTGAGAATGTTTGCTGGACAGACACAGTGCAGAGGAAAGCCTGTGGCACATGGGAGATGCTCCAATGTTTTTACTCCCTTTACTCAAAGGGAACTCAGCTCCAGGGAGGTGAAGAGACGTGGAACAGTCAAACCCATGGCTGGGGCTTGAAACTTTGATCTTTAAGGTCCCTTCCAACCCAAACCATTTTTGGGTTTATGTGCTTGAAAGCCTGATGTGTTTTGAGTTCTGTGAGTTGGTCTAACACGAGAACTGACTCCCCTGACAAATTTCTCCCTGTGGAGTTCCAGTTTCTTTTAGACAATTTCAGAGCAGGCACTTCAATCTCTGTGTTCTGACTGTGGCAGCTTTACACTCATCTGTAGATGAGTAGTCATTGTGTNGGATTTGGTTAAAGTTCTGTAATGAGTGGGTATTAGAAATAGGAATGAAACTTAAATTTTGTGATTTTTAATAGTGCATTTAAGTGTTCTCTTGTGCTTCTCTGGGAGATCCACAGCTCCTGTGTTCTGGTCTCCTCCTCTGCCAGTGCTGAGTATGTAAAATACCTTTTCTGATGGATCTTTTCCTTCCATGGGAATAACTTAAAAAAATTGGAGTCCAAGTGCTGGTTGGAAAAAAGTTCACTGCTCCAAAGTAGAAAAAAAGCCAATATTTGTTATATCCTGGATAAAGGAGAAGCTGTGCTGGACCATTAAAGCTTTGTCTCAAATGTTTAATTGTGTAAGGCAGGAAGGAGACAAGGAAATTGTGCAGACTTTCCCCTCTCCTTTCAGAGCCCTCCTGCAGTGTTTGTGGGAATTTTCCTTTGTTCAAGTAGTTTGCTCAACATTCCTCACACTGTTCAGTAATTCCTAAAACTATTCAATACCTGGACCTGACACTCTTGATCTAGTCAGCAAAAACTTTCTCATATTTAATGTCCATCCAAGTAAAGCCCATGCACTCTCAAATGCATTTTTTACACATCAGCACAATGCTTTCTTTAGCTGCATTATCCAAAAATACAGCCAAAATTTAGAATTTCTACATCTGTGAAACCCTTGAGTGCCTCTAGCATTTCATTCTCTCTAAATGCTGCCTCCACTGTGCCTTTAAATCCAAAAATGCCAAATGCTTTCCCTAGTAGAATTTTACTAATTCCTTCTACAGTTCAAGACTAACTTTCTTTATAGCCAGGAAAAACACTAGTATGTTTTAGTATATTTTTTAATAGTAAAATACATTTCAATTTGAGTGGAAGGTAACTGCATTCAATAAGCATTTTCCATGCTGGTTTTGTGGATTCAGCACAGGGGGTGACACTCACAAGACCAAAATCTCCAATTCTCATTGGTTTTGAGTTCATTACCATCAGACTGACCATGTTTTTTCCTATTTCTTTCGAGCATGTTTCTGCTAAACAGGCACACAAGGGAAAAGCAGAATAAATTCTTCTCATAAGATCCACTTAACCATCTATTGCAACCTCTAGCAGTGGGAATTAACACTTTATTGCTGATTAATTACAGTGCACAGTGCATAGAAGTGATCTTTCCAATTTTGTGTATGTGCATGAGGAAAGGCAGTATAATATAAGAATTTTTCCTGTTTGCACTGGAAAATTGTCATGAATGAAGCCAGAAATCTCCAAACCAATTAAATAATTTCCCTCACCTTAATGGGTTTCAAAGCAACAGCAGAACCTGCAGTGGTACTTGGGTTTTGTGATAGGCCAGAACAGAGGAAAATATCCTTCTATAGAAAAAACCCTAAATTATGAAGTCAGAGGGAAAAAAAGGCAACTTCCTTCACACTCTTAGCTCAAAATTCAGTGTCATCCCTGACTAGTATTAAAAGTGTATTTGGGGTTATTTTAGAAGGAATATTGTCCTTGAGGAGCAGCCCATTGTAAATTTGAGGTGGGAGATGCTGGAGGATAAGGAGGAAGCTCATTTCCTCCCCACACACCCCCTGGGTAACAACAGTGGTTTATTTGGGTTGTAAACTGTTGATTAAAGGAATATATTCTGTTGGATATCTGTACAATGCCTTGTACAACAGGGCACAAATTTTCTTTGTGGGTGGCAGGAAAATAATATGTAAGCTAGATGAGAGGATATTTGGAATATTGATTTTTATTTTTTTTTTAAACTTTCCAATTCCATTTAGATACTTTATGGTCTCTTTTCTAAGTGCTATTGAGCTGAGAACTGCTGTAGCAGGTAAGTGGGAAAAGCAGAGAGGATCACAAGTCCTTAAATAAAAAACAATCCTGTGAGCAACAGGGCAAAATTAACCTGGAGATAACTTCAGATATAATCATAAAATGTAAAAAAAACCCCTTTACCTGGGCTGCTGATGAAGTCACAGTGAGCAAAGCCTGCTATGTCCATCCTCTTCAGGAACAGCACCATGCTGGTGAGGTTGGATTCCTGAACTTTGGCTGGAATTTGTGGCTTCATCTCCTTATAAGTAAATTCTTCAGGATACAAGCAGAAGATTTTCCCTGCAAGAGAATTCAGGAAAATTACCTTTTTTTAAAATGCTTCCTCCTCATGTTGCCACGTTGATTGTATTAATAATTTGAGCTAATGGATTTAAATGTTGAGCTAATATTTCTACCTGATGGAGACATGCCCAGAATTTGTTTATGCATCTCTGCTTGACTTTGGCTGATAGGCTGGGTTAGAACAGAGTCTGCTCTGATTCTAGGATTGTACACCTTTAAATGAAAGAGATATCAAGCATCAGAAAAGTACACAAGGGCTGCAAAAATATGAATGGTCTGTACTGACTTTCTCTCTAGGTCATTTTACAGAAAGGGTACTAACAGTTTTTATTTCTTTTTATTTCAGCAGCTTGGAAAGGAGAGCACTCAGCACCCTCACAAACTGACAGATGTTTTGCAGTCACTCTAAGTGTGCTCTGAGATAAATGTCTTTTTTTTTTTTTCTGAAGAAATGTACCTCACTAAGCTAGAAAATTGTATCATCAAGAAAAACATTAAAAAATATTATTTCTTTCTTCCAGTGACAGAATCCCAACATTTTCTGATGGTGTTTTGTTCCTGAACTCCAGATTTTTGTCTTAATACTGTAATTACAGGAGATGAGGGCTGTATCAGAGATATATGATGCCATGTTTTATATTTTTCTTAATTATGCTTTATTTTGATTAAGCTGAGGAGCTGATTCATTCACTGCTCTGGCCACAAGCCTGTAGTGTCCAGCAAGACATAAAACTGCCTGGATAAGGCAGCTCTCCCCTCCTGTCTCCTGAATCAGCTCTGCTTTAAGCAGGGTTTTCATAAAAAAAGTTAAATATCCTTCAGTGCAGGGCACAAATGTCTTTTCCTCCATGTAAATTGCTGATATATCCCAGCTGCAAAACTCAGGTGGGATTTTGCTCTGCACAAAACATTTTCTGTTCCCTCTGTGCTCATCTTGAGCCACAGAGACTGAATGGGAATTTGAAGTGGTGAGGGAGGAATAAGCACAGGAATAAACAAAATAATGGAATTAAAGGCAAAAATTGCATCTCTGACAGAGGTGCTTTGATGGATATCAGGACTGTTGGATCTGTTTTGGTCCCAATAATTCGTATTTTAAATTCACAAAATCTTTAATTCATTGAATTTTACTTTAGGCTTCAGGTTACCATGGAAGTGAAATTCATTTTTGCCATCCAAGAAAACTGTAATTATAAGAAAAAATTTAAGAAATAAGCAGGGTCTAATTGAAAACTGCTTTTAGGCTCTTCTTCCTTCCACACAAAATGTGACTTTTTTTTAGCTTGCCTTGAGACTGAGTTAGTTTATAATTCCCAGTTAAAAACCTTTAAAAATGACAAATTTTTGAATTGAAAATGAAAGGTACTGATACTTTATAAGCTTTCCCCTGAACTACTTGCAAGGCCCATCAGGATTAATTATCCCTGCTCCAAAATTTTAGGAACACTTAACTACAATTTTGTTTATTCCAGCTCGTATTATAGAAAGGGACTGTATGATGTTTCTTTTTCCTGTGACTGGAATCTTTATTTTAACCAGGACAGTTCCAAAGCCTGGAGCAGTGCATGTTCCTACATCCCTTAGGACATCAGTTTTGTAAAAATAAAAGAAATGAGAGCAATTTCTTGCTGCTGTACTGGTCCTTCCCTAGGTGGAAAACAAGAACTGAGGCCAAACTTAGAATGAACTGGAATAGGTCAAGTATTAATTGGATAAATTGCAGCATTTGCAGGTGCTTGGATGGGATGTCCAGGAGGAGCACAGGCAGCTTTAAAAAATAGAGATTCCCTGTGTGAGCAATTAGTAAATCATTAAATAAGGGGATGAGATTAATCTGCTAAAGCAGGAGATTTGCCAGTAGGTGCCCAAGAACTGATTGTATTTTGCTTTATGTATAAAGTACTGAAGAGATATTTAAGCTTGATAGGCCAGAACTCAGGTGGGATGTATTTTCCAAACTGTCTGTCATTGCTTTGGTGCCCAAATGAGTGGCAGTTTCAATTGGGAGAGTTCATCTACCTTTAGAAACTTCAAAAATCCAATTTCTGATTGAATTTGGGAAGCGATTGTGATTTCTTGCTTGGTTTTCACATGAGATGTCCACTGAAATTATTGAAATTCTATCAATTTGCAGGTTAAAAATATAGAACCTGTCCTGTGAAAGAAGAGAAAAACGTGATCCTCTAGAAACTGTTTGCATTAATCTGAGCTGCACAATTCCCATTCAACTGCCCTGAAAAAGCCTTTTTGCAGAGTTTATTTTTGAGAAACTCCTGGTTCCCTTCACTGACCTTTCTTCTCTCCACACCCACATCGATGACAAAAGTCACGTTTTTAGTCCAGATCAAAGATTCTCCAGAGCTGGTGGTGAGCAGCACTTTCCTCCTGTATTTTTTGCAGCATTTCTCTTTGTCTTGAGCTGGTTTGGGAGTCAGGTCTTGTTTTGTAGGGTATAAAGGGATGGGGATGAGTTCTCCAAGGTCAGGGTTTAAATTGGACTGTTCCTGTCTGATCATCTGATAAGCTTTTTCAATTTCCTGTAATCAAGAGAAATACATTTTTTCCTTGTGGAATTATTATATTCTCAGTCCAATTGCAACACCTCAAATGATCAAGATATGCAGAAACCTCCCTGCTTTTCCTTTATTATTCTATTTAGGAAGATATAAGTAGTGTAGAGGTTTGAATTTTTTTCCCTTAATGATTAATAAATTCTATAAAGATTTAATAGAGTCAATAAAATGCCTTAACTTGTGTTGATGGAACATCACCTTTAAAATAGTTGACAAGTCCAGAGTTTGGATATGAATTGTAGGAGCTTTTTGTTGTTTTAGTGTTTCGTTGTTGAGGGTTTTTTAATAAGAAATCATTTATGTTCTGTATGATTTTTTGAAAGGCACACAAAAATAATTCATGGCCTTGCTGGGTTTGAAAGGGAATTTTTTTAAAAGCATTTTTATTAGCAAATGTTTTGCAAAATTGAAAAGCCAGACTGAGTTGCTCTTTGAGAGTGACACCACATTTCCAGTAGCTACAGATTGAAAGTGCTCTATAAAAATTGTTATGATACAAGAATGACAACTAATAGCAAGGCTGGCAGCTCATAAATCCTGATGTTCTTGGCTAATTCATATTTTTGTTTAGTTTAAAAGACAGTTGAGTGCTTGGGAACCATGAACCATTACCAACATGAAACTTTAAATCACAGTTAAACAAGAATTCATGGGATATTCTAGTTCTGTGAGAGAGAAAAATGGGTGATCTCTTCTTGGCAAGGGGAATTTACCTGTCAAAAAAAAAACCCTTTTAAGCAGAAATAAAACTTTCTTCCCAATCTTTTGAAATGGAAAGGGTGTGTGTTTTCTCTCTGACATTATTTGAAATACGAGGACTAACACAGAAAATTCATTATTTTATAATTTGTAGAATTTATATCTATAAGGTTTAAAACTGCTTAGTAACATAATTAAAAGTGTCTCATATCCACACCCCTTTTTACAGTGTAAAGCAACAAACACTACCTGGGCAGTTTATGGTAAATTATCTTTGCTTGTGAAAAGTCATTCTTTCCTGGTGAGCCTGTTGTTCTAATTCAAATTTAATGACACAAAGTGGAAGATTGGAGATCACTATCAGGAAAATAATAATAATAATATCATAATAATAATAAATATTGAAATATTTATTTGATTGTCAGATTGCTTTGGCAGCCATAAAGGACCTGCTGGTGCAGTGAATTTAGGGAGTCACTGCTGTCTACAGAGATTCAGAGGTGCCACTATTTTAGAATGGCCAAACCCATGAAGATTCCTGGCTTTTCTGCCACACCTCTGGAATGACATTTTCCTCCTGATCTTATGCACACAAATGGATGGGAAGAAGAATCCAAATGGCAAAATCCTGGGAGATTTAAGGTAAAAAACCTTCCTGTGCAGCAGGACATTGATGGAGACTGGAGCTGTGTCTGTGTGTCCATTCCCACAAATCAGGGATAACACCAAGTGTGGGATGCCCAATGCCAGGATAGGCTGTAATGTATGAAATCCCTGCCTTTGTGTCCTGTGCCCCTGTGTGCTGCTTTTACTGCTTTTTGCATCACACAGAAGGATGGTGGCCTTTCTCTAAACCTACAAAAAATGTATACATTTGTCACCCTATTTTTGAAAGCCTTCTGAAAAGCTTATATTCTCCAGTCAGATTTTCTCACCCATTGTACTAAAAACACCAGCTTTGTTTCCATTCCTTCTTGGAGAAGGGAATCTGACAGACTGGTCACTTCACCAGTCTGGTTGAGAGGTGGGATTTCATCTTCCAATCCTCTCTCATTTTGCAAACCCTATAAAATTGTGTATCCATAATAAGCAGGTCCTCTTCTGGGGGCCTCTGCTGTTCTCTCAATTGTAGTGAAACCGTGTCCTTCTTTTTGTGTCCTGTTGCTACATATATTGTCTACAAAATATCGATATGTTATATAGATTTTCATATGTGTAAACCACAGTGTTACATATGCCGTGACTTCTTTGCAGGAAAACCCTGAATTTACAAAACCTGGTGGCACATCTGCTGCCAGCTCCTGGCAACAAGATGTTTATGGGTCAGATAAAACCAGGCATTTCCTGATTAAAATCCCAAACAGAACTGATGCCTGAAGTGGCTACCTGGAGACAGACTAGACAGGAGTAAGGGAATAAAAATGGATATTTATTTGAAGGCCTTCAAGGCCCACCCTGGGGAGCCAGAGGTTGCTCACACCCTGGGCCCTGAGATGGATGATAAAATGGACAATGAGTCATGAGTTCCTTACACAGTTACAGGTTTTGGTCCATTTGCATATCAGCATAAATTCCCCTATTACAGCTTTAGTTAATGATGTAATTCTCCCCAGTTTGCCCCCCTTTCCAGGATGTTGGGTTACACATTCTGGGCCTAGGATAGGCTGGGTATCCTTGGAGAGCAGGCCTAGAGAAGCTTTATGTCAATCTTAATGTGAGAGAGCAGCAGCTCACAGGTTTCAGGATGCTGAAACCAGGAGATTCACACTGAATTACACAGTCCAGAGTCACACACTGAGCACTACAGGATTTGCAAAATATGACAGTTAAAAGGTGTCAGAACAGGTTGATCACTCACCTGCTCGCAGGCCAGGAAGATGACGATGTCCCCCTTCTCTCTGGCGTGGTGGATCTGGAGGAGCAGCCTGAGGGCAGCCAGGAAGGGGTCCCTGTGGGAGCTGCAGGAGAAAACCACCTCAGCACGGTGCCTGCCCCGCACTCGGATCAGGGGCACTCTGCCACAGAATTCCTGCAGGGAGCTGCACATCGGGGGGGCTGTCAGCACCACCAGCCTCAGCTCTGCTCTGGCTGCCAGCACAGCTTTCAGGAGGCCCAGCAGGGCGTCTGTTGCCACCGTCCTCTCATGCACATCGTCCAAGACAATAACTCCATAATGGTTCAGAAGGGGCGTGGACATCATTTCCCTCTGGAGCATCTCGTCTGTGCAGTACCTGCCACACAGAAACACAAAACTCTACCAAGTGTCTTGGAATATTATTGTAAGAAATTAATTCAGTGTCAGCTTGGGTCTCTCTGTTCCAGCAAGGAAGGTTTAATAAGAACAGGGAGTATTTTGTAGACATATCACAGCCTCAGTTATGTGTTTAAATCCTTCCTTAAGTAGCTACAAACCCAACATGTTTCAATGACACTCAGTGGCACTGTGGTGGAAAGGATGCTCCAGGCAAAAGCAGAAATACTTCTGCCCTAAAATAATAACCTATTTATCTTCCAAACTATCTAAGCATATCACATGCCATAAACAACTCCTGAGCTACGAACTAATCCTTTTAGATGAGGAAAATAAGGTGCACTTGAGCCAGAACCAAGATGAGAAATTATTTTATACCATAAGGCCTCTCCTCACTTCTATCCCTGCTGCTGCAAGTTTTTTTAAAGGAAATAATTTTTGTTGTGTTGCTCAGCAGGACTTGGCATTCTTGAAGCAGGTTTTGATGTGTGAGAGGAAAGGATTCATCTCCCTCACAACAGGAGCAGCTGCAGGAAGTTCTGATGCAGGATGAGGTTTAAGGAGCTCTCCACAGAAAGAGAAAGGACAGGCAAGAGGAAGAGTGGTGGAAATTGATTTTCGGAATTGGTGAGTAACCTCTTCTCCACTGGAAACCAGTGGATGAGAAAAAAACCTTGTGGTCTAGATATGATGGTTTGTGCCTGCCATATTAAGGAACCAGAGGAAATAACTCTCACAACTTTCTGGGAGGCTCAAAAGCTGAATCCCTGTGTTGCTGCTGTCACCTGCCTGTACTTACTACATTAAGTGCATTTCATATCTCCCAAAAATCCCCCTGAACACTATTTTCCTCTTGTTGCTGTATACACCTTCTTCTAGCCATGTTTTTTTGATTGCTTTTGAATTTTAACTTAACTTTGGGAAAAATTATCCGATGTTGTCTTATGGTAATGAACACTCCTGTACTGGAAAATAGAAAAAAAAAAAAAAAGTAGAGGAAAAGAAACAGAGGTTACTGAGGTGCTTCATGAAGCTTTGCATGGACAGCAACCTTGCCCACTTAAATCTCTGCAACGATTTAGCACAGAATGATTCCTTCAAACATTTTGCTGATTAATAACAAAATTTCTGAAGAGGAGAGTGAGGGAGGAGCTCATTGCAGTCTAAAACTTCCTCATGAAGGGAAAAGAGGGGCAGGCACTGATCTCTGCTCTGTGTGACCAGTGACAGGACTGAGGGAACAGCTGGAGCTGTGTCAGGGCAGGTTTAGGTTGGATTTAAGGAAAGGTTCTTCCCCAGAGGGTGCTTGGCACTGCCCAGGCTCCCCAGGGAATGGGCACGGCCCCAAGGCTGCTTTTGGACAACACTTCCAGGGACAGGGTGGGGTTGTTGGGGTGTCTGTGCAGGGGCAGGAGCTGGACTTAATCCTTGTGGGTCCCTTCCAACTCCGTACATCCTGTGATTTTACAATATTACACAACTCGACAGAGCAGCCTCCATTTTCATCTGCAAGATCTGCAGCGCTGTCGGCTGCCAACTTCTCCAGCCACGCCTTGGCCCGAGGGCCTCCGAAGCCAAACCACACCAACCTCAGGATGGTTTCAGCAGTGCAGCAGCTCTCGAAAGGGACAGAGTAGCCAACCTCGTGGCCCAGGTTGACGTCCATCTGGTCGGCCACGCGCAGGGCCAGCGCCAGGGCGGCCTGGGGGAGCACCTGTGTGCACACCACGGCCCCGCAGGGCCGCAGGGCCAGGCAGTGCTCAGCACACCACTGTGGGACCTGCAGGGAGGACACAACAGCAGGGATCAGTGTTTAATGTGCTCGGCAGGCGCTGGAATTCCAAACCATTGGGATCCCTCCAGCAGCGTGCGACAATGAAATCAAGCTGGGCCCTGGAATCGCCCGCCGCTGCGCTGGAATTGTCGATGGCAACACTCGGAACCTCTTCAGTTCTCCACATGGATTGGAAGGTTTATCTGGGAATTGCTCAGCTGGGCTCAGGGTTCAGGCTGGTTGGAATTTGCTGCAGAAGGGGCAGAAGTGGCCCCTGGGGAGCGGGTGACAGCAGGGTCACTGTAGGATGTGCTGATGGATCCAGCGAGGTCGGTGCGGTTGTGTTCAAGCCCCAGGCCTGCTCCTGCTCTGTCGTATCCATGGAAAACAAATCCCAGGAAAAACAGGATTTCAAACTGGCAAATGCCTCAGCCCATATCTGTAATTTCAGATGAATCACTCTGCGAACACATAACTGGAACTGAACTGCTGCAGGAATTTACACAGCAGCTCCCTGCTTTATATATTTACATAACATCAACACTGGAAAATATCCGTGTGTGGTTGTTATGAGAAATTAACACTGCATTCTAAATATTATTTTAATGGATGTATTAGGTTTCAAACCCTTCATTTAATTAATGTCTAAACCTAGGTGCATCAGCCACATAGAATTTATTTCTGGATAGTTATAATATGCATTTCTAGAAATGATTAAAAACCCACCAGCGATGTGCTACACCTCATTAAATGTTCAATAAAAATTGCTTTGTTAAAGGGCAATTTAAAAGCTAGCATTTCTTAGCAAGTTGTGTACTATTACACAAGTTTTCTGTGAGTAAATTACAGTCAATAACAAAGGGTAAAAACTTTACACTCCAGAAATTACACCAGGCACAGGGTGGGTGTGAATCATTTTTATGGGAATATAGGAATTTTCAGGGAAAAGTGTGATGTCTCTAGTTCAATATGTGATCTCTAGAAGTGTCCAGCATTGAAGTCTCTAGGATATATGAGATGTCCTGCAACAGTAATTATTTTACAGCTTTACCTGCAAGAAGGTTTTCTCCTGATCCCAGTCATAAACAATAATATTTTGGCTGATAGCACTTGAAAATCCTTCTCTGCTCGCTGTGGAAACAGATCTAGGTTGTTTTATATTGTTACAGCAGAGTTTCATAGTCCTGACTGATGTTTGTGTACTCAGACTCAACTGAGATCTTGGCTTCAGTGATTTCTTTTAACATGAGTTTTGGAAAGTAATTTTGTGCTGTTGGAGAAAACATTTGCTCCTGGCTGAAGGGAGGGAAAGACCATTAATTCTCCCTGAGAAGAAGCCCTGCTGATTTCAATCCTTCCCTCCCTGAGAACTTTTTTCACTTACGATAAATCCCCTGTATTTCTTTCCTGATACAGCACTAATCAGAACCAAAACACCAAGTAACTGCAAATTTTTTTGAGTGCTTAAAGAAAGTTATTCAAATGTCTAATATATTTTAAAGCTGTATTTGACTGCATTAATCTTTATTCACCTCACGTATTTCACTTTCCCTTTCTGGCCTTAATGCTTGGATTACAATAGTTACAGTAACTCTGAAATTCATACCTCATTATATGTTCTAAAAATACATTAAAAAAAACAACAACAAAACAAAACAAACAAAAAAACACAAACAAACAAACAACAACAACAAAAAAAAAACCAAAACAACCAACCAAGTGGGTTGTACTGACCTGGGAGCTCTTGCCAGTCTTAGCATCTCCTGACACAATCACAATTTGATTATGAAGCAAACTTTCCATGAAAGTACATTTTTCTTTCCATATTGGAAGCTCTTCTCTCTCTTTCATCAGTCTATAATAACGGGAGGAGTAAGGCAAGCCATCAAAAGGATTAAGCTCTAAATCTTCTCCACAGACAAGAATTTCCTCTTCCTCCCCATCGCTGCTGTTGAGTAATTCTGAAAAGCAGTGGTTCTCTGGAGAAAAGGTTAAAAACTCCATTTTTCTTCAATATATTATTCCCAGCAAAAGCACATTAGTGATGGAAGGAGCCCTTTGTGTGCTGATTGATCATTCTGGCCCCCTAAACCTGAGCAAATCCATTTCTCCTCACTCCAGGATTAGTATTTCCCAGCCCTTGGGTTTAAAAGTTCAAGCTCGGGGTCCAGCTGCCTTTGTGGTCTGCTTGTCCCTCTCTGGGTGGTTTAACAACCCCAGTGAGCCTCGAGAAAATACATTTAAAAAAGAAAAATCACCCCAAATCTTCCAAAAGGCAGCGATGAAACCAAAAAAAGAGGAGCTGAGCAGCTTTTGCACTTCAGTCCAGCCCACGAGTCCCAGTGTTTGCTCTTGTCCAGGCTGGGGAATAAATAGTTGGGAAGAGCAGCTGATGTGACCTTTGTGGCTGCTGTGGGAGGCTCTGGAGCTGTGATTGCAGGGCTGGCATGTGGCAGCTAATCCCAGCACAAAGGCTGCACCCCTGGGTGCTGCAGACACAGCCAGGGCTCTGCCTTTGTGCTCTCTGCAGGCCTTTAGTGAGCCAGAGTGGAAAAAGCTCTTTTTATGCACTCTGTGGATGAGCCTGGAGGTCTTGGGAGGCTTTAACAGCTTTTGTCACAGTTAAAATACACTTAACACGTTAAAAAAAACCCCAAGAGTGATGCCAGTTCTAATCCTTCAAGGGCACCAGAAGTGGCCTTGGAAGATGCTGGAAGAAAAACATTACTGATGTAAAGTAACTCCAACTCTGAGGACTCAAAAGTAGCAAAATAGTTTCCTAATCTTGGCTGAGCTGTACTGTAAGACAAATATTAAATAAAACTTTTTATTTTAGCTCCAAAGGGAAGTGTCCAGTTGAACCAGGATGCTGATTAACACTTTTTAATTTAGCTCCAGAGGGAAGTCATCCCCAGGATGCTGATAATGTCCAGTTTACGTGCTTGGTTAGGAAATTCAGCTGGATTTGGATCCCACTTTTCCTCTGACCTTCATGGATCCTTTTTACCCATCTCATTTTGTGTTCCATCCCTCCCTGTCTGTTGTTGCAAACTCCCTGCCACTGAGGTCTCTGCCTCTCCCAAATGGGCCCCAAATTCCTCAATAAGTAAAAAATGTCAGGAGGGGATTGAAAGTTCAATCCCATGAAGGGTTTTTTCAGTAAAATTCATCCTAAAAGGACATAAGGGATTTTTTTTTTTTTTTTGTAAAATTACTCTTAAGACTTCATGAAGCAAACATGTGAGTTGCTGTTATTCTGCATTTCCCTTATTTCTCACATATTTAGCAGCAGTAGCTCTCTGATTTCCTCATTTGCAGCACGGGCTCCTCTCCTAAACTCTGAGAAATGGACGGCAATATCTCCTGGTTCACTGAACAAATTTGAATTGTCATACCACAGCAATTTTGTTTTGTTTTTCCTTTTTGGTATGTGTAATACAAGAAAGGAGATTAAAATGTTACTGAATCAAGAAGAACATTTGCTATTTGAAAATGAAATATTTTGTAACTAATATTCCTTTCATGATAATGTTTTAACAGGTCAGGTTGTTGACTGATTGACATTATTTATCTCTGCTAAAATGGGTCCTGTAGAACTTCATTTTTCTTTTCAGCCAGGCCCTCAAGGACATACAAGATGTGCATTTTAACATAATGCAGAAGGATTGAATTAATTCTAATAAATAACAGAAACACTCTCTGCAGATGAGTGCTTTTAGTAAATGAGGTATAAGTCGCTTTCAAAGATATCAATGAGAATTTTGCTATTGATTTAAATTATATATTGTTGTGCAAGTGCTGATGATACTGCACTCTAGGAAAGGAATAAATACCACATAACAAATTCTGGCTATTTAATAAGGACTCCTTAATACATAGGTACTCTTTGCAGCTTTGCTATTAAATCTCTCAGAGGAGGAGGATTTTCTGTGTGTAATTTCAAAGAATTTGATCTGTAATATCAATGACATTACTGAAATCTTTCTTGTCCATTTTTCCTCCCCGGTTTCAGCAGAAATATTTCACAAAAGCAATGGGAATTTAAAGGTGTCACTTGTTTTTTTTTTTTAACCCCAAGCATGTTGTTTAAATAGGGGTGTTTAGATCAAATTCACTTTATGATGTAGTGAATAAAGCCTGTGAAATAAGAAGGTAAAACATCCTGCCTTTTAAAAGCAGAATTACAGTTTATTGTTGTTAAATGAGAACCAGCAGATGCTGTCAAGAGCAGTTCCTCCCTCCATCCTGTTTTCCAGCCCAGACTCTTTGATGCCAAATCCCTCCCATGGGTTGTGGAACAGCATCTTTGCAGCTGGAAGTGGAGGGGCTGCTCCCAACCTTGAATTATTTTAATCCTGAAGGCTTTGCTAATTTTCCCTTTCAACACAAAACACCCAAAAACCCCACAAGATGTGTGCTGGTAGATTTTGATATTTCCTGGTTCAGTTTCTGTGGCTGATCTGTGACCTGGTGTCTTCCCTGCACTTCAGATCAGGAGCTGGGATTCAATTTGAATTTTGTTTTTCCTAATGAGGTCAACCAAGGGCTGTGTTTTACCTGCTCATACACCTGAGTTTATTCCCTGGATTATCTTGCTGAGCCTCTGATTTTCCATCATCTGAGGCCTCTGGACTCCAGGGGTGTGAGTTTATCCAGAATCAGGAGGAGCCCAGGCTGGAGCTGGACCAGCAGCTCATCACCCACATCTCAAGCAGGGCATCCAAGCAGGAAATCTGAGTCAGAGCTACATTTTGGCACATGAAATCCTCGTGGAAGATGTTTCCTGAGCTAAAAGTAGGGCAGGGAGTGGGACAGGAGTCTCCTTGTGCATAACAAAGCTGATCCAGCCACCTGTGTGAGCAAAGCAGCTGCAGTGACTGCAGGGGCACAACCTGAGGTGGCAAAGGCACTGTGATTTATGGAGTCCTGCTGCTGAAAATGACACTTTAATAGTCTCAGCAGGAGTTTTTGTTGTTGTTTTGGTTGCTTTTTATGCTGCTATGCATATGAAAGCTTGGTGCCTGGCCAAGAGACAGCAAATAAATGTGAAAAAAAAACCCTCTCATTTGAAGATTCTGTTACTTGTCTCTTGGCCCACAGACAGCAGCATTTAACCTTGCTTATACTGTAACTAAATTACAGTTTATTGAGCAAAGTGTGGAAGTAAAGCAGAGAATTTTCCCCAGTGACAGAGGCTGCAGCAGCACAGATGGGTCACACTTCTATTGTGTTTTAATTCCCACTGAAGGTCCTGCTGTCTGGTAAAATATTACTTTTGCATTGCTGCTCTTAAAAGTTCTGACAGCCAGTGATGGATTGGTGTAGAACCAAGTGTTTCAATTCAGGATATAAAAAAAAAAAAATCTAATTTTAATTCACTGGTTGCCCAGTACTGGGTGGAAATATTATGGGAATTGAGCTGAAGTTGTGCATGTTTATCCAATGTACTTGGCTGGGATGTTACTCCAGGACCTTCAATCCCAGGTCAGCTCCAGGAAAGGATTGGGATGGACTGGTTTAGTGTGGAGCACTGCCTGAATGCCCTTAGTGCTCATAATTAGAAACAAAAGGCAGCTCAAACCAAGTTTTCTTTGTGTATTACCATATTCCTCACCACCATTTGCTTCATAAAACCATTGGTTATCTCATTATGTGCAGTAAAGCTGGGTTAGGGCACCATCCACAGAGCTGTCAGCCCCACACCAGATCTCTGTTTTTATTCTTCATTTGAGCCCCACACCAGATCTCTGTTTTTATTCTTCATTTGAATGAGGACATCAAAAGCAAACTCGTAGCTCTCTGTGCCTTTTGCAAGTACATTTTTTTTCCTGAGCTGTTTCAGAGAATGGCTTTAAGCACATTTTAACACCAAGACAACTTAAGACAGATGATAGGAGGCTTAAATGGAATTTTATTCTAATTTTTTCAGTTGGGTTAATTTTTTCATGTAATGGGATATCTTAGTCTGTTTTCTGTTCTCTTTCTGTTGTTTAGAAAAGCAAGAGCAGCTTTGTGTTTTCAGTTCATTAGTGGAATATTCATGTCTGCAATAGACTTAACACTTCCCAGAGCTGCAAGAGGAGGGAGAAATAAAGATAATTCATAGGGAAGAAAATTAAGAATATTTTGAATTTGGATTAAAATGAGATGAAGAGTCAGCTAAAACAGCATTAGCACAGTTTTTTCCAGATGAGAGCAACGAGGGACAAGGGGTTTGGGTGGGGGCCAAAATGTCTGATGGGGCAGCAACAAAACCTGGAATTGTAGCAGTGCAGGGAACAGAGAGACATTGGGCAGTTTGAGAGAGCTGCTTTAAAAACTGCTGAGAAATATTCTCTGGAAGTGTCCTGGTACAAGTTGGGAACTGCATTTGTGAAGATACTGATGATGTGGGGATGTTTTACTGTGAAGGCAAAAACATTTTGTTGAGTCCACACGACACAAAATAGACTCCAATAGACTCAGAAGGGTGAAAAGCTATTTTATTAAGAAATTACATTCAATATATATAGAATACTTTGTGGTGAACAAAACTCCATTGGATAGAGTTCCAAAACTACCATGCCATAGGCTGAAAGATATAAACAGTTATCCTAACAAATTAGAAAGACTCTCACACACTGTTTTGCAGGTGCAATTATTGTTGGCTTTCTTGCTTTTATGTTGACACAAACTGGTCCTGAGAATGTGAGATTGTTTTGATTCAGAACCTGAAAGTTTTCTGTTTCACAAAGACAACTTTGTTTCATGGCTTGAGCCGAGTTTTCTCTAAGCTAATTCCTGCCACAACACATTTTCACAGGCTGGAATATGAATTTGTGGATTTTGAGGAAATAAAGGGATGTTGAGCAGGGAAAGAGGAAGGTGTTCAGCATAAAGGAAAATGAACCAAGTGAGGCATCACAGACAAATACAGGTGGTGACAAAATTTATGGGCGGCTGACAAAGCAGCAAGGGGAAGGCAAAGATTTGATCACCCAAAAGCTGCGATAGGGGGTTAAAAGGAGCCTTGATTTAACCCCAAAATCTTGACAAGAAATAATTAGGTTATTCAAACCTAATTTACCCCAAATGAGAAGATGTTTCCAGCAGCAGAGTGGCTGCAGGGACTGGCAGAGCTGCTGTGTCAGCAGCAGGGGCTCAGCTCTTCTTTGGGGAATTCATGGCTTCAGTTTTCTTTACAACTTTTGGCAGCAGCTGTGAAACTTTGAGAGTTTTCATTGCTGCTCTGATGGATGGTGGAGTGAGAAGCCTCTGCACTCCAGAATTAATTTTCTGTATGCTAAGGTCTTCCAAATGCCTCTTTAGGGTTTGATTGATGCGGCTGCTTTTTATATTTGCCCAATAAAATATATTACACACACACACCCCCCAAGTGTTTTTATGGCACAGGTGTCTGCCTTTCTCTGTGGGGATGGATTCCTGATGCTTGAGATCCTGCAGCATGGAAAAACACACATAAAGGTAATTTAGTCTATTTATTATTATGTATATTAAAAAAAGAATTTTGTGGCTACTTTATTGTAAGTACAAATTCTATTGATTTCTCTCACCTTCTAAAGATTTTTACTTCTTACAGAATCACAAAATATTCTGAGCTGGAAGGGACCCACAAGGTCCATCGAGCAGTGGATGTTTATCCATGTTAACTTTTAAAGAACTTGTAACTTAATAACTTATTTAATGAAGCATGAGATGTGAAAATGCTGCACATTAGGGATGTTTCTGATAAACAAGTCCTGCACAACACAGGGCTGCAAAGAAAAACAGAGGCAAGAGGGTGAGAACTTTACCTTTAGGAAGGATGAGAAATTTTTTTTTTTGGGAAGGATGAGAACTTTACCTTTATGAAGGATAAGGACTTTGCCTTTAGGAAGGATGAGAACTTTGCCCCTAGGAAGGGTGAGAACTTTGCTTTTATGAAGGATGAGAATTTTACATTTAGGATGGATGAGAACTCTGCCTTTAGGAAGGATGAGAACTTTGCCCCTAGGAAGGGTGAGAACTTTGCTTTTATGAAGGATGAGGAATTTACCTTTAGGAAGGATGAGAACTTCTTTTTTAGGAAGGATGAGAATTGTACTTTTATAAAGGAAGAGGACTTTACCTTTAGGAAGGATGAGGACTTTGCCCTTAGGAAGGATGAGAACTTTGCTTTTATGAAGGATGAGGACTTTGCTTTTATGAAGGATGAGAACTTTGCTTTTATGAAGGATCAGGACTTTGCTTTTATGAAGGATGAGAACTTTGCCCTTAGGAAGGAAGGACTTTGCCTGCTGGGGTTGGACATTTTTTGGCCTTTACTCTTTGAACAGAGCTGCTGATGCCAGGGCTGTTCTCCTCTGTCACAGGGACCTGGCACAGCTCAGAGTGCTCTGAAATAACACTTTGGTTTGTTTGGCCACTGGAGATTGTTCCATGAGACACTGCCCTGCCCCAGGGCCCGTCTGTGCATTTGGGCACCGTCACCCTTGGCTTCCATCACAGACCTGTGGTCACAATGCCACCATCAACTCCACACCCAGAAAATCCCACACTGAGGCTTTGGAAACCTTTTTTTTAATCACAATATTCCAACCCTGGCCAGGTCAGTGGGAGTTTTGTTGCAGACAGAAGTGAAGTCAGCCTCCATTTTTTGGCTTTTACTCTCCAGTCATGATTCAAGCCCAAAATCAGGGGAGGCAATGTGAGCTGGCAGGGCTGTGCTGTGCCAATTCCAGCCCTCCTTGTTTTGCAGATAATATTTAGGATAAATGTCTGCTCCACTGCAGATGCAGAACTCAAGGTTTGGCCTTTGAATTGAACAGGAATTTTTGCATTGGTAGAAATCAAGCCAGATTTTCTTCCAGGAATTGTTGTTAATTTGTCTGTGACGTGTGTGGTTAAAAGAATTATGGAAATGAAGGTTATTTTATTGAGGTAGAGAAACCCTTAATGTGGGGTCAAACCTTTGTTAGAGTTTTCAGCTACAAGCAAAAAAGTAAATGTTAGATAATGAGTGATCTCCTGACCTTAAATTTCTATTCACCTCTAAAAGAAAGCAAAAATAATTTTACATGTTGATTAAGAGAAATTCCTGCTTTATCATTTTTTTCTTCATTATCAGTAACTGTGTTGTTTCTCCTGAGACCATTTCACCTTTTATTTCACCTTCATTTTGAAAATTTCCTGAAAGATAACTTTGATTTTCTTTTTTTAATCCTAAAGCAAACTGCAGCACTAGAACTTTTTGTAATTTCCTAGAATTATGGTCATGGGAATGAAACCTGATTATGAATGAAAACTGAAACCTTTTAATAATAAATACAGTGATTTAAAACATTTTAGAGCCTCTGAAATGGAGGGTGCAGGGGAGATAATATCTTTACCTTTTGTAGATGTGTTTTGTTTTATACTTTGGACTATAATTGGATGGGATAAATGATATTGTTTATTTTTAAGGACTACACAAGTTTTCATGAGCTTTGGATGAAGTGTTGAATATTCAAATTCACCTACTCATTATTTCTACACTTCTATTTCCAGTTACTTCCAGTCATGGCCTTTATTGAATAAATCATAAGAAACAATCTTGTACAAGTGGGAGCATCAATCACAGTTTGGTTCTAGGAAGTTATAAAGGAGAGGGGTTTGTTTCTTTCCTTTTCTGTAGGTAAAATATATCAATTAATAAGCATTCCGTTGTGCTTTTCTGCTTAATGAAGAGCAACAATATTTGATAAAACACCAGTGAAGGGAGACAAATGGGATTCAAGTCAAGGGATGATGGGGAAAAGCTTTTAAGAAATAATAAAGCATTAAAATCGTACTGCTAGAAATCTGAGTGCAGATCTAAGCTTTGGTTTTTTGGATGGGCAAGCCAGATTATTAAGATTTGAAAATCCTTCAGGAAATGTTTGAATTTTTCAGTGTCTTTAGGTAGGATCTGGTTCCCCAGAGAGTTTGGCAGTGATGGAAATGTCCAAGGCCAGGCTGGGTGGGTGGAAGGGGATGAACTTTGAGATCCCTTCCCACCCAATGACATTTTCACCAGGGAGACAAAATTATCCTCTCAAATGTGCCCTGAAAAAGGAATGTTTTACCCAGTGAGGATGTAAAACCTGCTGCAAGTGTTGGTACCACCTGGGTGGAGAAGATGAAATTGGTTAATTAATGCCCTGTGGGTGTTGCTGAGCCTCGTTATTTGCAGGTGACCCCAGCACCTTTGGTGTCACCCTGTGCAGGGATGGAAGTTCTACAGCCAAGGGTTATAATTAACTAAAAACAGATTAAGGATATCTTTGAAAGGTATGTTTTTTGTCATGAGAGAAGTGGCTGAGTTACCTTTTAGCATAAAGGGAATGAATGCAGAGCAGAGTGAGTCAGGGAGAAGAAATAACGAGTGGGTTTTGTTGAATGCAGTGGGGTTTTTGTTGCTCACTGGCCTAAAAAAAATTCAGTGTTGCTCTGTTTTGATTCAGAGCAGTTGAGCTCACAGCTTTCTTACAAAGTAAATACATCCTGCAATGTTTTAAAACATAACTGAAGAACAAATTAATTTTTTTTATGGTTGCTCCATTCACAGCCTTTGTAAATAGAAACTTCATAAGGAAACCTAGAAATATTTTACTGGAATTCAGGTAATATTTGTGATGCTGACACCTGTGGAGTTTGATTTGTTGGTTCTTTATGAAAGGAAATCTATGTTAAAATGCCATTTTAAAGAGTCAGCTGTAAGTGTTGGTATCCTTGGGCATCCCAGTCCCTGAGGGGTGTGGGGGGTCTTTTCCCAGTTTGGCTCTCTCACCCACTGGTATTGAGAATATTTCCTTGCCAGCCCAACTCTCAGACATCCTAAAAATGCACAAAATCAGTGGTTTTTCCTCATCTTGTCACTGGAATTGCATCTTCCACTCTTCTCCCAGTTTTATAAAATCCTTTTTTCCCTGAAGATCTCCAAAGCCAAATTTTCTTGTCTTTTTTCACCTTTTACACAGATTTTTTTCCCCTCACTTTTCTATTTTTCTCATTATATTAATTCTCATCAGGAGTCAAATTCTGTTTTCAGAATCTTTCTTTTTATATCTTTCTTATATCCAGATTTCTTGGAAGTAGATTAACCAGAAACAAAGGTGCTGCTTGGTTCTAAAATCACTTAATTGAATATATCTTGTCTAATTAAATACCTCCATATGTATTTTTGCAGTAGTGACTTTTGGTGTTTGTAAAACCATGAGTTATATTTTATTTATTATAGGAATTTTCCTTGTGCACAGGCTGGAAATTCAGTATTTGAGGTTGAGGAGCTATTGGTTACTTAAGAAGCAGCTAAGAATATATGTTATAATCCCAATATGTTTATTTTGTCCAGATTAAATGAATAAATAAA
>VZTR01016152.1:15207-68954 GCA_013400775.1 Chaetops frenatus | reverse complement strand
TTTTATTTTATTTTATTTTTCGATTTCCATAACAGTATTTCTTAAGTGGGTAGAACTTTACGAAAAATCATCATTCAAAAAAAAGGCAAATCCCAAAAGCAACAGCTGGAGCTCAATGCACATTTGGGTAGACTGTGTCACCAAAAGACCTCTAGCAAAAATTGCTTCCAGGGAATGGAGGTACATACAGAGAAGCTTTTCCCCACACTGGGGCAGCTATTGGAGTGTGCACCCAGCCTCACCTTCTGGAGGATCTGTTTTTCCCTGGCCAAGGAAACCTCCAAGGCCCCATGCCCTGAGCACACGCAGGGTGGCTCTTTGACACCCCTCAGACCTTGCCTATGGCCCCAGTCTACAAACCTCAGCCCTCTGGGGCAGCAGACTGCCTTTGCTGAATCGTGATGACCCTCTCCTGTGACATTTCTGTCCTTTTTAATTAATTTTTAGAAGTCTTTTTATGTCTGTTTCCATGTGCCATCTTCTTCCACTGCAGCATCCTCTCATTCGCTCTCTGCTTTGCCCCTACCAGCCCCATTCCCCACCGAGTCACAATGCAGACAAAATTCATGTCAATACTGTTGTTTTATGATATACGTTTGAAAACCTCATGGCATACCTGTTTTTTTATCAAGTCACGCCCTTGTTTTTGGATCATACCTTCACACTGCAGCCCCTAGAAACAGCAGCAGCTCAGGGAGAGGCATTTATCTGGGGATTTTCAATAGGAGCTGTCAAAATTAGGGCCAGTTTTATATGCAATGCCTGTAATGCTGGGAAGAAGGGTATCACGAGCACCCCTTGCTCACAGCTTGTGTTGCAAGAGGTTTAGGGCTGTGCTGGCATCGCTGTGAGAAGCTGGTGTTCTCTGTTGGCACACAGGAGATAAGTGCTATCTCTGTGATGAGGTGTTGCTGGCAGAGAGTGCCTGAGCCCCTGAGCCCATGGCCACCCAGGGAGGCAGTGGGCAGAGTTTTCCTTCCCAGCAAGTGCCCGAGCTGGACTGCTCCCCTCGCTGCCACAGCAGAGAGCCAGCGGCTGCTGCTTGTCAGCCACGCTGAAACCCTAACTGCTGCGGGCCCTGCCTCAGGGGGAACCACAGCAAGATAAATAAGAGTCAGCTATCCAGGCAGGGGGCTGCCACTGCCAGATCTGGTGACACCGCACCTGTCCAAATTCCCATGTGAAATCTTAATTCACAAAGACCGGAGCATAAACATGTTTGACAATTGTTGATTAGGCTTTTTTTTTTTTTTACAGTATGGTTTAACATCTGTCCTTTCATACCCCCAAACCTGTGCTTTACAGTGAAGCGAGATTTGGGGGATATATAAAAGGCTCTTGTGAACTCCCAAGCAGAGGATTGTCCTCTTTGCAGGCATCCCTGAGGCAGACCAAAACCTTTGGTACACTCTTAGCACACAGGCTCTTACCAAGCACCGTCTGCCTCTTGCCTTTTAAGACCAAAACAGAGACAGAATCAGCATAATTTCAATTTCTTTAATCTGATGACCACCTGGAGCAGCTGATAAGTGTCTCAGGGAGGCCCCAGAGAGCAGGCAGCCTGCAGTCTCCCCGTTTCCAAGGAGCGCCTTGCTGTGTGTCCTACAGCTGAAGTTTGCTCTTCTTCCTCCCACTCTCCAGTCTCCAACACGAACTGCTTTGAAGTGATTTTTGCTTGAGCCACTTCACTGCCACTGTACCACTCGTCCCTTCACAGATTAAAGTCCTCTAATGTGGGTTATTTAAACACAGCTTTGGAGGTGTAATTTTCATGAGAGTGCGTGTGTCTATTTGTGCGTGGCTAGCACGCAGTTACTGCCCTCCGCAGGTGTGTGCCCTGCTGGCCCGCCTGGCTCAGGCTTGCGTGCACCCACCTGGCGGTGTGGGAGCACAGGCGTGCCAGGAGCACGTCCAGGCACAAACGGCATTTGCTCTCGGCCGTGAAAGCCTGCGGTGTGCAACTGCCTCTGGATGTTCGGGGTGCAGTTCTTGGGGATGACAGACTGTCTGTAGCTCCTTATGGATTGCGCTGCTGTGCAAATTCCCTGAGACCGATTGGTTAAGATCCCAAAGCTCCTGCGGCTGTGCCCCGGGAAGATTCACGCCGATGGAGGCAGGCAGCGAGGGAGGGGGCGGGCTGGTGGCAGTGTGTGGGGGCGTGGCACAGGCAACACCGGTGCCAGGAGCAAAAAATTAGTGAGCTAAAGTACAGTATTCTGCTTGCATGCAGGTCCTTGCTTTGGTCAGGTAGCCAGGCTGGAGGACAGCAGAGAGGGAATGTCTTGCTACCCTGCAAGCCCACCATCCAGAGGCAGGGAGAGCTGAAATCAGCCAGGGAGGGGTGCCTCCCCATGGACACCAACAGCTCACAGAGCAATAAATTATCGTGTTTCTTCACCAGAAGGAAGATGAGGCATGTGATATCTCTTGCAAAGGCTAGTGCCACAGATATTTATTCATTTTATGTGAGAATAAAAAAAAATGCCAGAAGGACCTAATAAATCACAGTATAAATACTACTATTTGAAAGATCTGGGCTAGAAATTACTTGAACTTCCATGAGTTTCACATGTCGGGGGAGGGGGGGTGACTTAGGCTAGTGATTATTCAAGACACAGGGTGTGATTGGACTTTTAGGATTTGAAAGGATTACACATGCTTGTCAAGTGGGTGTTTAATCTCTCTTCAGTTACAACTTCAGTTTGTAAATGTTGAAACTAATAAATCATCACACCCTTGGTCCATGGCATAGGACAAACTGTGCCGATTTCCTCCCACCTCAGCTTAGATTAACTGCTTTTCCCCAGTGCTATTAATGCCCTCCAAATTATGACTTTTCCTTTTTTAGCCCACACTGTTGTATGCACACACACATATGCAGGCAGGCATGTGTTTCATAACAGGTTTTTATGCTTGTGACTCAGAGCTGAACTATTAAACCATAACACATGGCTGACATCTGGAATTCTCTCAGATGTTTTTGTCATTTGAATATTGGTAGCCATAGTTTGCTACTCTCCTTTCCTCCAAAATGTGACTTTCTTTATTTTCAGCTCATAAAAATAGAGCTAGAAAGTTTGACTGAACCTGTTCATGTCACTTGATCAACATATATATAATATTTTGTCGAAGCCTCCTTTAAAGGCACATGTGTTCAGGGAGTTTGGCAGAAAGATCTTACTAAAGAAAGCTTCTGCTTCATCCTTAGGTTTAAAATGATTGCATACCATGAGAATATTCAGAAAAATCATTGTTTTTGCACAGCAAGAGCCTGTGGTTGCTAAGAGTCAAAAGCAGTCACCTGCTAGGTAGCAAAATGGGGTAAGATTTGCAAATGGATTGGCTTGGTGTTTGAATGTAATTACTTACATGAATTCCTCCAAATGAATGCCACTCATTTGGCTGGTTTTAGAGCATGATTAAAATATGCTGGTGTCTTCTGTAATGTGGAACATTTTGTCTTACCTGTGTCTCACAGAGTGTTGTGTGCTATTCCCAGGGCTGTTTACCATGAGCTAGTATGGTCCTGTAGAAATTAGGATTTTGCATTCTTCTTTAGATATTGTAGGGTTGCCACTCAGAATGCTGTCATTAGGAATGTGTTAAACTTCACATTGATACCCAGGATGCAATGAAAACTCCTGTCTATCTGCCACTGTGACAAGTGTCAAGCAAAAGGGGTGAACTCAGGGAATTGTTCCTGGCTTTGGCTCAGAAAATTATCTAATCTTATTTTTCAATCTAGACCTACAAGCACATTTTTAAATCTGAGGATTGCCTGATTTTCTACTGACATTGAGAAGGATGTAACACTGCTTCACTGATGCTTCAGGAGGAGAGGAGAGCATTGTCTGAAGTTTATGCTGTCCCCACTGAGAGTAAATATATTATGTCTTCAAGGCACCTCCTATGCCTGGTGAGGGGCTGCAAAAAAGGGGTGACTGCCACTAATTTAAAGAAGGTGATCACAGTGGTTTCTGAGAGACTGACATGTGAAGGTTTGTGGCAGAGGCTTTCTAGTCTTTGGCTATCAGAGCAAAAAGTGGGAGGGGTGGTGCAGCACTGTGATGCCTTTGAAGGCAGGCATGTTGTAGCAGTGAATTAATGTCATTTGGTGCAGGTTTTTCATGTGATTCACTGTAAGGTCTCAGATTCAGCAGGGAAGGCCTCACTTGCAGCACTTGGTCTGTGGCACAGATCTGACAAGCATAGCTGACTCTGGTGATCACTTGTCTGTGCGCCTGAGCTGCCAGGTTTCCACATATGTATTTTTTGAAAACCTTTTTTTAGCTGTTGCGTTTCAGATCTGATAATGTCTGTTCTGTCCCTGGTAGCTGAGTAAAATTCTCATGTCAGTGGTTCAGAAAATAATTTGTGCTCTGACTCAAACAGTCAGGCCTCTGACTGTTATTACATTTTAGTAATAACATCATGCCAAGGAAGTCTCATTGTGGCAGGCTGTGACCCTTAAACACACGATGGCTGGAAAAGCATTCTTCCCAGGGTCTTTCATCCTCACAGCTGCCATTCCTCACTGGCTGGACAAGTGAGTACATTATTGTACTCACCTGTCATGATTAAAGTGGAGTCCTTTGAACTCCTACAGACTGGTTTCTTCATCAAAAGCCTCTAGTGCTGATGTGTCTCTGAACTCTATGTATCCTTGCAAGAAGGTTTTTCAGTGCACATGGATACATACGCACAGATTCACTAAAGGTAAGTTGTATTTGACCAGCCTGATTGCCTTCTACGATGTAACAATTACCTGGATGCACGAGGGGAGAGCAGTGGGTATTGTTTACCTCGACTCCAGCCAAGGCTTTGGCAGTTGCTCTTACAACATCCTCGTAGACAAACTCAGGGATGTGGGCTGGATGTGGGACCATGAGGTGGATTGAGAGCTGGCTGAATAACAGATCCCAGAGGGTCAAAATCAGTGGCACAGGGCCTAGGTAGAGGCCTGTCCCTAGTGGTGTCCCTCAAGGTTCAGCACTGTACTGCTTAACTTATTCATCCATGACTTGGATGAAGGGGCAGATGCCTGCTCAGCAAATTCAGAGGACACAAAGCTGGGAAGAGTGGCCAATACCCCAGAGTGCTGTGCAGCCCTTCAAAATGACCTCCACAGGTTGGAGTGCTGTGTCCAGTTCTGGGCTCCTCAGGACAAGAGAGACATGGAGCTCCTGGAGTGGGTCCAGCAGAGGACAGCAAATACTACGAGGAGTCTGGAGCATCTCCCTTATGAGGAAAGGCAGAGGGAGCTGGGCCTGTTCAGCCTCAAGAAGAGACAACTGACAGGGGACTTCATCAATATGTACAAGGATCTGAAGAGAGGGTGCCAAGAGAATGGACCTGGCTCTTCTCAGTGGTGCTGAGCAATAGAACAAGAGGCAATGGGCAGAAATTGATGGCTGGGAAGTTCCACCTGAACGTGAGGAAGAACTTCTTTACTGTGCAGGTGACTGTGCACTGGAGCAGATTGCCCAGAGAGGGTGTGGAGTCTCCCTCACCCGAGATATTAAAAAACTGTCTGGACGCAGTCCTGTGCCATGTGCTCTCAGATTGCCTTGTTTAAGCAGGGAGTCTGGGCAAGATGTGGTCCCTTCCAACCTGACCCATTCTGTGATTCTGTATGTTAAAGTGACCCTGGTGACTATGTCCTGATTTTAGTCAAAGCAGAGGTGACCCTCAGAAGGGGTGGCCATGGCCAGAGCAGTACCAGCCCATTTGCAGCCCAGAACAGGTAAGACCGCCCAGCCCATCTCTTCGAGCTGGTATGCAAATGTAGCTGTATTTTAGCTGCTGACAGCTCTGCAAATGGATTATGTGGGTACACAAAAGTGATGGGCTATAAACAGCAATTGAAACTGTGTTGTTAGAGCATCAAAATCAAAAAGTTTTTGATATGGCCAGACATACCACCTTTTTTTCTCATTAGAGGGGTTAGAACTTAATGTTATCGTTATCAGGTGCTTCTGATTGTCAAATTCTGACAAAATGTGAGACCCTGAGTTGAGCACTTCCTCACCAGATCTCTGAGTCAAGCTGATTTTGCTTGAACACTTCAGCCAAAAAACTTGGCTGTTTTTGAGCACAAATCCTGTGCATGTAAATCCTGTTGGACACCCTCTGCTGCAGTGACCCACACTTGCTTCATCCTGTGGAGTGGCTCAGTGGGACCGCATGCCCTGGGACTTGCACCAGCCCGTGTCGATGCCTCTGCCACCAGCTGAGGTGTGTGCTGAGCCCAGGGAGCCCAGCACTGTGCTTCAGTTTGAGGTGGGTGGTTTATGCTTTTCCAGCCTAGGGTGGGATAGGAGGAACTGTCTTTGTGTATGGGTCCCACTTAGGACCACAGTTTTGGCTTGCTTCTTGTAAAATGAAAATTATTGCTTCCCACACCTCCTTACCCCTTGCCCATCTCCCCAGGCTGCCTGGAAAATGAACATGTTGTTTCTGAAGCACTCACGTATTGTAATGGCATGGGAGAAAACAGGCAGAAATTAATTAGTCTGCCTTCAGAGCGGGGTTTTGGGGATTATAGAAAATAAGCCTGTTAATCATTACGGAGAAGGTAGAATGGTCTGAACTGGGTCCTCACTCACCCTTGGTACTTAATGACATGTTTTCACTAGAAAAAAATGGTAAGATCACATTAATTAAAGGCTATGCCAGAATGCATATATACAAGGGGGGTAATTGAAGAATGCTGAATGTCTGCCAATTTGACATTACCTAACTAGCTTGATTTTTCAACCACAGTAATATTCTCATATTTATGTATTTTTTGGGATGCTATATGAAAGAAAAATATTTAAGCAAAATAGCATACTGAGAAGAGTAAATTACAACAGCAGGGTTTCTTGTTACTCTGTGCCTGGTGGAGAAAATGAAAAAGGGATAGTAAAGGGAGCAGGGAAGAAATGGTTTGTGCATCATACATAAAAAGGTACTGTAACAATGGTGATCTGTCTGCTGTACTGATGAAGTCAAGCATTTGGAATAATATGATTTCACAGCAAGAGAGGATAGTAGAGCTCTGTTGAGTTGAATCTATATTAGATGGTGTTAGTTATCTACATGAAACTACAGAAAATGTTAAATCTTAATTTTATTAAATAATAGGTCACAGCCGACAGGATCACCTTATGGGTTTTCTAAATTCCTAGCTTTCCTTGTCTCTAGCTTGTTATTCATTAGAAATCTGCACAGCTCTGTGGGCTCCATGCAGCGCTGGGCTTGCAAATTCATGGTGCTAGCCCTCTTCCCCAGGCTTCTTACTCTTGTACTGTGCTGTCAGACACAATATTAAAATATTCTTTAATATTTCTGATTTCTCTGTATAGATCCCTGGTAGAAAAAAAAAAAAGAGACAATTCTGCAGCTAAGAAGCCTTGACACAGTCCTTGCTTTTTCAACAAAATGTGATTGGGTTTGTATCCCCAGATCTCCAAATATCTTAGACCTCAAGCTCCAAATCTGACCTCTGTAACTTTGTTCCCTTCTTTCCTTGGACTGGCACCTTATGGCTCATTTATTCTTGCCTCCCTCGAATTTCTCTTTGCTGTTTTCAGACTTATGATTCTGAACTAGGTCAATAGCTTTGGTCTTTTACAGGTAGTTTTCAGTCAGAATTACTTCTGCTGGGACACCTCTGAGGAAAAAGAAAAATCTGATTAAATATACTAAAATCAAACCACACACAATGTGATCATACCTGAATCTGTTCGAAGGTCAGCTGATTTTTCAGATTATTTAAAACCATTAAATTGAGCAAGGGCTGATATGCATCATTACTCAATCTTATCTTCACTGCCCTGCACGCCTTTGATCTCCATTTGTCCTTCCCCTGTTTGTTTATGCTCTTTCATGCCCCTTCTTCAAAGTAGACTGTAAAGCCTTTGGGACAAAGATCAGTGGTGTGGTGGTAAATGGGAAGGACAGACCGACTCCCTCATCTTGCCCAGCCTTAACTGTGGGAAAAGGGTGAACACTGCAGTGCTGGCAGCAAGAATGGGTAAATCTTGAGTGCTGAAATTTACCTGTGGCAACACTGTGTGGAGGGACTAAGTTTGCCTGAGGAGCTTATCTGGATTGCTTGGTGGCCAGGGGAGTAGCTGCCTGGGTCACCTGAGCAGCCTTTGGGAGCCAGCCTGGCCACTACTGTAACCTGTTACTGACCAGAAGCCTTGGTCAAGGGGCATAAAAAATCTATTACAAAAAGGAATGAATCATAGAAACATCACGTTTGTAGCCTTGGGTTTTGTATAGTTTTCATTTCAAGGGGATGTTCATAAAGAGGTTCAATTACTATTGCAGAAGCAATGATCTTCAAAACCATGTCAAATTATTATTATTTAATTATTAAATTAATTATTGTCAGATTTTACACAAAAAACCCAATATTATGAGGAAGAGGTAGAGATAAGACAGCCAGTGGAGCAATATCAGAAATGTTCATTGATCTTCTTAGTGTTTTCAATTGTGTTTAGAGCTTCAGGGAATAACCTATGTGAAGATGTTGTAATGCTAGATTAGGGAGGAACAGTTGTGAGAGAGACAGGTCTTAAATGCCTGGCACAATGCAAAAGCCCAAACTGAACCAGAAATGCTACTTACAATGCAAGTATAAAACAACTATTTCCCCAAAGACTATTCTCTAGACTTTGTTAAAGTGGTTAGGGGAAATCTTCAGTCTTCTTGATGTTCTGCTTTCCCCTTGCTTGGTTTTTGGCTCCGTCCCTTGCTGTGGGGAAGAACTGTGTGAGTACTTTAGTGCTTGTGTCCATGGAATTATTATTTAAGTGTGCTAAAACCCTGAAGGAAAGTGGAAGCAGTGGGTACCAATGCAGTTAAATGGAGGTTTCTTTATTTGGGTTGGTAGCTCCTCGGGTGCAGGTTTTTGCAGTTATCTCATATTAGGCATGATGACTTATTTTTGAGAAAATCTCATCCCTCGTCACTGACGTCTTCATTTCTACCCCACCATAGGTAGATATGAAAGACTGGACTTTTATAATCAGAGAGGAAGTGTAGGTGAATTCATTATTGAGAAAACTGCCCTACTCAATGGGGAAGCTGAGAAACCGGTAAATCAAAACTGAAGATGGTTCTAAGAGGTTTGTCTGAGTCTGGTTTTTGTCCATCACTACTCAACATTTTAATGAAGTAGAGACAGCTATTTGCAGATAACACCACAGTTAGAGTGCTGTGATCATATCTCAGAAGGGTGTTGAATCATAAAGGATCTCAGTGATTTAACGACATGGGCTGATAAAGGATGGTGTAAATAAAGACAGTCCAAAGCTCTGTCTTCTCAGAAGTGATGAGATCAATGGACACAGTCAGGGAGGTGCTAAATGGGCAGGAGTTTGGAGGAAAGGTATTCTGGAGCATGTAGTCAGTTTCAAAAGTGAATGTGAGGCAACATTTTCCTCCAGTTGCAGAGGGATGTGGAAAAAGTGCCAGTAAGGATAGCAGTGTAGGCTCTAGGAGGATGCACTGAGCCTATGACAAAGCAGCTCAGGAACTGTGTCAACAGTAGAAAAGCTGAGCAGCAAATGGAAAAATTCGGTAAAGAAGCAGTATGGGATGCAGCAAATAATGTTTGATGGTGAACATTATGAATTTGAGGGTATTCCAGTGGAAAGAATGGGAGAATGAAGATGGAAGAAAGAAATGTTTTACTGCTGCAGAACTGCTGTGGAGGTGATTTTTAAATAGCAGAGAATAAGTTTCTGTTTTTTAGTAGGAAGTGCTTTCTGGTGGTAGTGATGGTGAACTGAAGGAATAGGTTGCCAGTTTTTAAGAACCGTTGGGAGACATGTATCCCATAAGTGACACTGGAGCAGTTAATTCTGCATTATAGCAGTGGTCAGAAGTTAACAGTTTTCCAAATTCTTTTCAGCTGTTCCTTCTATGAGTAAACAATACTAATATTTCAAAACATTTTGCACTGAACAAACTGAAAGAGAGGACAATCTGGCTTCAGACTTTTCTTGGTATGTCAAGTGGTACAACTTTTCCTTCCACAGCGATAAGTGTCTTGGCTCCTTTTCAAGGCTGGTGGTGGGGAATGAAAGAGAAATACAAGAAACTTGTATTCTGGGAAGGAGTTTCTTCTGCAATTAATTGAGGCTGCACTCTGACATGGGATGAATGTTTGGAATCTCACCACTTCTAATGTGGCTTTGTCATGTGCTCTAAATGTCACTGCTTCCCGTTGCCTCTCATTTTTGATGAATGTAACATTAGATTTTGTAGTATGTAGCTTGTCTGAACAAAGGTAGCTGTCAAATACAACTTGTTGAGAACTTGGTTCGAGCTGCAGCTAGATTTGGCAAATAAGTTTTTGTGGTAACTTGAACTGTGCAATTCCTACAGGGGAAACAAAAAGCTAAGAATAGTGTTGCTGAGAATGTGGCTTTGGTGGTTTTTCTTAGTAAAGAGGTAGATGAGCAAGATGTAGCCTGTAAAAGGGAAGAAAAGATGTGTGGGTGGGGATATGGGAGAAATTGAAAATTCCAGGTGAGATCTAGTGGTTTGGGCATATAGAAATGTAGACTGGATTGAGTAACTCTTAATCCTCAAAGAAAACTTTGTACTTTAGCTGCAGCAGGAATTATCATCTCAGATAACATTTTTTTGAGCTGCCTCTCTTATGTATGTACTATAATTAAATTCTAAGAAGTTATCAAGAGCTATGTCAAATGTGTTAAATAAGCATCTGAAATATGATGCTTCCAGCTTTCAAGCTTAGTGCAATTACTCTGGAGTTTTACGACAAAGAGTTTCAGACATTTTTCATAGGACAGAAACATCCAGCTGGAGAAAGAAATTTCAAGCATTTCCATTAAAATGGAAGAGCTCTATGAAATCAGGTTGATTTTCCTGGAATTTCACAAAGATGGGGAACAGTAGAATAGTTTAGCATTTTTTTAATAAGATACTTTAATTATTTTAAAACATTTCAACGAACTCCTCAACCTTCCTCCAACTGAGCACTGAATATTGCAGTAAAATACATAATATCAGGACATTTTGATTTTATAGATTCCAGAATGTTGAGGTGACTGGAAAACAGATGATGCTGCAGCACCACTTATTCAAAAAGTGGTAACTTGAGCAGCGTGCTGCAGCCTGATGGGAGAGAGACAGGTCTTACATAGCTCTCTTTGAAAGTTTCCTCACTTTGTGGTTTTCCCCATCAAGAAGATCAAAGGGGCGAACCAAATTTACCCTAACAAGACAGATTTTTAACCAGATAGTTAGAAACCAAGCCAAATGATATGCAGCTTCCCCAGGCCTCCACCAACTAGCTTCTTCCAAAGAACGGGATTCCACCTCCACGTGCACTTTTGTTCCCCTGGCACTGCTCTGGGTTATCCCCAGTGCCTGCAATTGCTCATTGAATGGGATCAGTAGGAGACTACAACACGGCACCCAGAAATATTTCATCCAACACAGTATGGACCTCTGTTCTCACATGTCTGTTCCTGAAGTGGCAGAGCCTGTGTGACGTTTCTCTGCTGCATGCAGAGCTTAGCCCAGAGGAGCTCTGCGCTGTTTCTGCCACGGATGTTGTTCAGCAGGCTGCCATGCTCTGCTCAAAGAGCACTTCCCCAAAGAAGTGATGGGATTAGTGTGGGCTGCCAAACTTGAAAGAAAGAACCCCGTAATAGAACAGGATTAGTTGACAGCTGTGGCATGTTGTTTCCACCTCTTCTTCATCAGTACTAACTGAACTGTTTATTTGCAACCCCAAGGTCCTGCCCAAAGAAAATTTACAGAAAAGCTGGGGCAGGAAAGCACTGCTTAGTTGATTCACTGGTTACAGAGAATCAGCTGCAGACCACAGAACCCCATAGAAAGGGACTGCGTGGAGCTGATGCAATTACTGTTTCATCATATCATGCATTTGAAATGAGTGCATCTAAAGTCCAGAAGAAAATTACCTAATTCTCCTGCACCACTTTCCTGCTTTGGGGATTGCAACTTCCATTTGCTGGAAAATGATTCCTGAAGCTATTTAGTGAGACAAAACAGGTCCCCTGTTTGCCTCCCAGCAATGAGGTCAAATTTAGGTTGTACTGTTGTTATACATCTGCTACGTTCCACTAAGCTTGCAGTTCTGTCAATCAAGCAACTGCAGTGGTCTGATCAATTATTTCTTCATAATTTTACACTGTCTGCTATCCAAATCTGTGTTACTGTTAAGTTTAATACTGTTAATATCTTCCAGGTTATTCCTCTCCAGATAAAGCAGAAATTTGCAGAGTCTTCATCTGCCTGCTCCCTCACAGATTAAACATAGCACCTTGCTTCAGGGGAGACTGGCAGATTTGGAAACTGAAGTGCATCTCCTGGGTAGCTTCCCAGCTCCCTGAACAGGATTGAGAGTCATAAGGTCAGTTATACCTCACGGGAAAGAACAGGGAGACTGCAGAACAGGTCTGAAAGCTGAAGCCTCGATATGCAGGAATGCAAGAGAAAGAGGTAGCTGGCTGCAGGTTGGAATGTACATTCCCTTTGCAGAAGCACTTCCACCCTGCTATCCTGGATGTTCAAACATGGGAGCTCAGACCCACACACACTCTGACTGGCTTACTCCTGCAGGCAGGAGATCAGGCTTCTCTCTCAGGTAGCTAGAGCCCATAAACAAGTTATTTCAGTGAAATATTTTTCTTGAAAAAGAAAAGCAGTGTGCAAAGTCTGTTTTCATTCACACAAATTATAATAGTTTGAAGCTCTCCAGCTTCACAGATGCTAAGCAGGAGAATGTTTGTACCTTTCCTGTACCAGGCTCTGTAGCCTTGGCACCATGTTTATTGCAAAGCACCCTGAAAACTGGATCCCTCAACAGCAGCACTCGCACCAGGGTTTCTTGTCTGCACACCAGGGTTTCCCTGCAAGGTCTGGAGCTTTGTATGCCTATGTCTCACTGGGTTCCCTTGAGGTACTGGAGGTCTGGTTTTCAGGTCCTTTTCTGAATGGGGCAGAAACAAGGTTTAAACCTCAGCCTGTCGCTTTCCTGGTAATTATTTTAAACAAAGGTTCAGACAGCAATATTGTGACTTCTTCTCTCAAAAATGCTGGTCTAGTGTTCATTCTGATATGAATGGAATAGGATTTCTGTCTAGCTGCCCAAGGGAGGTGGTCCATGGCATGGCTTTGTAGATGAACTGCAGGGTGAGGAAGAGCTATCAGGCCCTCAGAGAGCTCCATATCAGTAGTTAGTACTTCAGATAAAGATGATATCCTCCCCTGTGCTTGTTAGAGTCCTACTGTCTCTCCTTTTCAAGTAGATATGATGTGGTCAGAAAAAGGTGTTGCTTGCTAATGAGGGAGGGTAATTCTCTGTAGCTTATGCTATTCCTAAAACTTTTTTTTTTTTTCTTCTTCTTCTCATTGGTTTCATGTTCTCCCTTCTCTGCAACTCCTAAAGAGCTGAGCTTCTGTCTGGCAAACCCATATGAAGGAAGACGAAAGCAGTCAGTGGCCTTTTGGAAGGGCCCCATGTGGCCTGCAGTACCTCTGGAAGACTGTCTTCTGCAGAGAGGTCAGTGAGGTTGCAAATATCAGATAATGACAATGAGAAATGGGGTCACAGCTCACATTGCCTTACATAGAAAACATCAAGTTATCAAGTCATAATTCACAAGTGAAAGACGTAATTAAACTTTGTCAGTGCTCCCTTTCTTGATTTCTCTTCATTTTTTTTCCCACAGTTTGATAAAGCACATTAGTAAAACAAATTTGATACAGTCTCTTCTTGTTGTCTTATATATCTGTTTATGTAATGACAAGGCTATGTCTTGCTTAGAAATTATATCCATTGGAAAGTACTTAAGCAGACAGTAGGAATTGTGGGAAAGGAATATGGAAGTCCTGAGTAATGAAAGTTTGCACTGAACTATGTTTCAGCTGCCAAGGAGGGAAGAAAAAGGCAAACCACACAAGTTTGAGTACTCTTTTTGTTTCCAGTGAAATGTAATAAAAAGGAAAATTTTACTTTGCAGATACCAAATGTTTTACTTTTATCTCAAATGTAATATTATAATTTTTACCCTATAATAATACTTACGCTGTTTATTTAAAAATTATCACTCACCTTTTTTTGGCTAACACTATTTGACCTGAATTATGATCAGATGAATTTTGGTCACCTCTGAAATATTTATTTGGTTGCCGCTTTGTTTGTAATTACCTGTCATGTCCATGAATCTGTTTCTGTAGACTCTGAAACAAAAAAGGGCAGAAAGAAAAAAGCAAGAGGCTGCCTATGGCAAGAGTGGTTGCAATTATTTACAATGATGTTGAAGATCTACTGTAGAAATGATGCAAGAGGTATAGATTTTCCTTTAAGCCAGGTGAGGCCTTGGTGTTGCTGTCATCCGGCTTCATCATCCCTAGGAGGATTTGTGGTTCCTGCTCCTTGAAGGTACCTCCGGTACTTCTACAGCAAACTTTCTGTCTGTTACTGCTGCCTTTACAAAGCAAATACTCTGTGTGTAAGATGATGGCCAGCAACTGGAGTAAAAGAGCCGGATAACCTCTGTGCTTCAGTAAAAATGGTCCGAAGTGATTTAACATGGAAAAATGTAGTAGTACAGAGGACTGGGTTAAACAATAGCAAAGCAAGACATGCTTTATTTAAATGAAGACAGCCCTCATGACACTGAAGGAAAATGATGTGGAAGATGTAGCACATATAAACTTCAAACCATCAGCCAATATCTGGCATCAATTAGAAAAGCACACAGGACACTGGGCTGCCCCATGGGTTTGATATCACATCCTGCCCCTCCTTGCAGGAAGGCACCAAGCACCCAGGGCCATGTGGGGCAAGGCAGAACAGACTTTGCCAGGGTTATATGAGCTGAACCCTTTTGCAGCTAGTTTATAGCACCAGGTTAAGTTAGTAAATGAGGGTAGAGATCTGTAATATGTGGGGTAATAAAAACACTTGCTTTTGAAGTCTTGCATTTTCTCTATTTATCTTTCTCATGTTCATGCACGTGTAGGTATTGGGTCTAAAGGTGAAGGAAACCCTAATTTGTGACAAAGCTTCCTCTTCATATCCAAGCTCAGTCTGCTGCTTTCCAAACAGGAATGGACAGAGTTGAGTGCATCTGAAGCAAGAGGACAAATTTGTGTGGCACAGGCCTGCACTGGATGTGAAGCAAACAGTGACAGTAGTGTCTCTCTGTGGAAGTCACTCCAGCCATGTTGTGACCATGGGTTGAGTCCATAAGGAAATTGTCATAAATTTAATTGAGCCTAAGAGCGGAGAAGAGTCAAAACCAGAGCTGGAGAGCAACTGAAGCTTGTTACCCTTTCCCCCCCAGTGCACCTCTCAGCTCTATCGTGTTGGCTGTGATGGGAAAATTTCCTTGTCATTCTGGGAGAAGTACCTCCTCTCTATCTTTCGGAGCTGCAGAGAGACAGATCCATTTTCTCTCTTCAGCTGCATTTTGGCAACATGCAAAAGCAACATATCCAGTTTCTCAGTCTTGCTCTGGGGCAATCACTTAGTGGAGCAGTGGCAACCAACCAGCTACCAGGTACCAATGCCATGGTGTCAGTGCTCCCTTGTCAGAAGAACACTCTTTGCCTACAAAAGTCCTGAAGATGAGCCTTAGCTGGCCTGAGTGCTGACTGCCAAAGGCAAGGCTGCAGAGAAACCTGCAGTCAAGTCTCCCTGTGGTTTTTCATGAAGCAGAAGGATGGTTACATCTGTGGTGACATTTCAGACACTTGCTTTTCTTCCTGAGCTGAGTCTGACGTAGTTTTAGCCTCTGGAGGAGGATGTGACACTGACCATCACAGCTGATAGCATCCTAGGAGAGGTGAAGGATAGAAGATAGACTGTGAGATCATTTGATGTCTTTTGGTTTCCCATGAAGGCCCCATGGCTTAAAGGAAATTAATTCTATTTTAAAATTGGTTAACACCAGATATGTCATTGTTAAAAATAGTAAACTGGTTTCTTGTTATCTGACCAGAGAGATATGATTTTTGAGCTTCATATATAAGTGAAAACTAGCTGTCAGCTAGAACTTCTGCCTGAGGTATTTGCAAGTGAGCTTGAGCACTGTGAACTCAGGCCACTCTGCAGTGACAGTACCTCACTCATTTTGGCAGCCTGCCTTCCCTTTTCATCAGCTCTTGGGATTTCATTAAAGCAGAAAACCTGTTGTGAAGAGACAATGGATAAAGATTATGCCATGCAACTCAACAGTTCACCTTTCACTCAAGTACAGTGTTTCCCCCTTCTTTTACAATGACTCCTCATACATAAATAAGATCCATGTTCCTGCATTTCCTTGAAACGTAGATATTACTTCTGACTATATCACAGTTTTCTAATTTTGAGATATTTCTTGCTACAGAAGGGTAGAAAGCACCATTCAGTACTACATCTGAAGCTGTTAAATGTCAATGGCAAAAATTTCTGTTTCCATGTGTTCAATCCTACTACTTGCTGTCTCCCCAGTTCCTTTTCTAATTAGTCTCATCCCCTCATCCAAAGATACATACTTGGATCTATTTCTACCAGACCAAGTCTTTTTCAGCTTTCATGTGCAGATTTCTTTCTCACCAGTCATTCAAAATCAGGCACAAGCTCTTCTTCCATACTCATGTTTGACTTCTGACTGTGGGAGCAGGTCTGGGCTACACTTTTATCATCTTTCCCTTTGTATAGATGACAAGAAGGAGAATACAGAATGAAGCAGAGCAGTTGCAGTGGCCTCTGCTCAGCCAGAACAATACTAATGCACAGGCTTTTGTCATTTCTCCAAGAGAGCATAGGCCTTTCTTCATGTGCCACTGGACCTTTATCTCAGCAGGAAGAGAGCATTTCCCTCAGTGTGCTTGAGGCTGACTATAAGGGCTTTCATACTCTTTAAAAGAAGTTGCTCTGTAGAGATGTGCAAGTTCTGTGAACAGCTGGAAAAAATAACACTATCTCTTGCAAACGCTTTTTTTGCCGAATTCTAAAACCCCCAAAGGACCCCATAGCTGTGGACTTTGCAGCAGTAACTGCTGACAGGCTCCCAGCTCAGCCTTTACACAAGTGAGGCCCTTGCAGCCTCACCAAGCCAGGAAGCTTTGCTCATAAACAGGACTTCCATCAGGGCTGTGAGCACAGTTGTATGCTGCCATTGACGTGTTGTTGGGAAATCCCTGGGAGCCTGGGCAGTGCTTGATCCTCAGCTGTTGATGTCCCAGGCACATGGGTTCCCAGTCCTAGTCTGGTCAGCTGCTCTGCTCATCACAGTGTAGTTGATTCCCACCAGCTTTTTGGACAGCCCCTGGCAGCCAGCTGGCTGCCCTCTTCCCCTGGCCAAACCTTGTGCTAATCAACAGCCATCCTGCTACTTAATATTTCAAATATGCGTGAATAATCCACTGAATTTCAGTATCCCTTTATTTTCTCAGATTCCTCATGGTTGCCATTGGTCATGGCTTTCCCTGGGGAGAGCCACTTCCATTTCAGACCTGAGAGAAAGCTTGCATGATGAAAACTGGTCTGTTCTATTTTTGTAATGGTGTTGTGTTAGTGAGTCTAATAAAATATATTCCCCTCTGTGCACAGACTTTATTGCTTTATGTTCTCAGATCATTATACCCCAAGTGTAAAGTCTGCTAGCACCACCCTTGGTGCTAGATGGAATAACTCTGTTGTTGGTGTTGTGGCTGAGAGCTCAGGCACATCAGTCTGCTGGGGTTATGGTTTTTCTGAAGCAGTCTTGAGGGAAACAGCTGATCTAATGCTCAAAACACCTCTGCCCTTTCCTGGCTTTGGGAAAGATTGTGTATTTCTGAGTCGCATATTCGGCATTCTTGTCCCAGGGCTTCTGCCACCAGCTTGGATTTAGGTATTTGTTTGTTTACCCTGACCTGGCTCTCTACACCTGCAAGGTTGGAGGACTGCTGCTTGTTCCCTAGTTTGCCACTGCTTTTGCTTCTTTTAGATGAAAAATCATCCGGTGACAACCTGCAGTTTGTTTTGTATTTTAGAGTATTTACATAGAAGCCAAACATAGGTGTTTCAGGTGGCTCCAGTGGGTGCTCTCCCATTTCAAAACAATTTTTCTCTATTCCTTTGGACTGGGATAGGGAGGTGAGCTACTGTGCTCAGGCAGAGCAGTTGGACATTGTGATTACATCAGTCCTCCTCTGCAGACTGTTCGTCTACACAATACTATGTCATGTTGGTATTGCTAAGCTAGGTTGAAAAAAAGAAGAGAAATTCATATTTATGGTCCATGTGTATTTTCTAGTAAAGCTATTTGTAGGGAAAAAGACTAATCACCTGGGTCTTAGTCTGCTGAGATTTTCCAGTCACATGGTAGTCATAGATTCACAGAATGGTTTGGGTTGGAATGCACCTTGAAAATCACCTAGTTCTGAGCCCTCTGCTGTGGGCAGGAACACCTTCCACTAGAAGAGGTTGCTCAGGGCCCCATAATCCTGAGCACTTCCTGGGATGGGATGCCCACAGCTTCCTTGGGTAACCTGTTCCAGTGTCCCAACAACCTCACACTAAAGAATTTCTTCCTAATATCTAACCTAAACCTGCCCTCTTTCAGTTTGAAGCCATTCCCCCTGTCCTATCACTGCATGGCCTTGTAAAAGTCCCTCTCTATCTTTCTTGTAGGTTCCCTTCAGGTACTACAATGTGCTATAAGGTCTTTCTATACCCTTGTCTTCTCCAGGCTGAACAACCCCAGGCCTGTCTTCAAAATCACATAAATTTTAACTTTGTTCCAGCTTTCAATTTTTGTTACACCGTGAGTGTGGGTTCTTCTTCACCTTGGCTGTGTTTTTGATGTATAGAATCAGCAGTTTAAAAGTCCTGACTTGCTGTCATTTCAAGTTTTTATGGAACTTCTTAGTGTTTCTCTTGGGGTCTTTTTAATCTCTGACTGAACTTCTGATTATGTCAGATAAAGAAATAGTGTGGCTTTTCCATTTGAGCAACAGAATGGGAGGGCTGTGGCTGAGTTTGGCTGGTAGCTGAGGGAAGGGGAGGGAGTGAATGCTTGTTTTGGAGAAGCTGTCAGGGTGTGTGGTGGAATGGCATGGGAGCCAGGAAAGGAGGGGCCTAGGGGAGAGAGGTGATAGGGTCAGGATGAGAAAATATTTGGACATGCTGACCCAGGGAAAATATCAGTGCAAGGCTTGGTAGCTGGGCTGACAGGTAGATGAGAAGCACCCTCTGAGGACAAGCCCAGCTGCCAGCCCCTGCTGCTGGATATTTCCAAAGTGAGGCTATATATCTGGACACCTGGACTGGGGGTAGAGATGACTGCAGTGGCCGTGCAGAGGTGTTACAGCCTGGGGGCTTTCCATTCCCTCTACTGCATGTGTGGATCAAGCCTACTAGTGTCTGTGATCCTAGCAACAATTTGAGTGTATAAATATTGCTGCTTTTCAAGTTTTAAAGGGGAATGAAGAAAGCAGAAGTGCGACATCACCTGCATCTGGGTATGTGTGTTGTCAGAGAGCACAAAGTGCAAATAAAAATAGTGAGGTGAGGATGGGGGAGCTGGAGGTGGAGGTGTTGCAAGAAATGTGCTCTGCTGCAAAATGTTCCTGCCATTGACAGTGTTATTCAGTGATAATGTCTTGGCACACTACTTTTAGATACTGGTTCATCCTATTTCCCTCTCTTTCTGTGTTGTAATTTCAGGATGGCTCTGGGCAGAGAAGGTGAAGGCAGAAGTGGAGGTGTGTAACATACTGTATACTGCAAGCCTGAAGTATGTCAAACATTGAAAGGACCAAAGTATTGCTTTGAGTTCCTGGGCATGGTTGAGACTCCAGAGGAAATGAGGGAAGCATTGTCTGGGTGGTCCAAGGGCAGCTCACAGGGGTAAAGTTTGTTCCCTGGCTCCTTGTCACACAAGATATCCTTCCTCATCAGTGGAGTCCCTGGCTTGGTTCCCACGGTGGCACGGCCAGAACCTGTGCTGCGAGGTGGGGAAAGCCTGGCTCTGCCATGAGCTGTTCCATACCTGCAGGATCTGCAGCATCAGCAGGGCTAATTGTTAGCATGGTGGTTAGCTGGTCACAGCAAGCTGTCAGGCAGGCTTGTCACTGCCAGGTATTCTGCACCTGGAAACCTCATCACAATGACCTAATTTATGCACCACACCGGGGACTTGCTTTCTCCTCACTAGGCTCAGCAGGTAGCTCACAGGCATTGGATTGTGCCAGCTGGAGTATAGAGAGATCCTAGAAGTGCATTCCTGCTGAGAAACATTCCTTACCAAAGCAGAGTTAACCTCTGGTGACTGCTATAAGCTCCCATACTGGGCCAGTGCAATGTCAGGCAGTCCCAAACACAGCAATGCGCCTTGCCTTCCCTGCTGGCTTAAGTTTCTTTTAGGGCAGAGAAACTGAACTGTTCTTTCTGTTTGTATTTATTTATTTTTAAAACAGAGGGATTTCTGAAAAAAAAAGAAGCACATGGGCTCTAATGTGACCCTTCCGTGTTTCTGTGCAGTGTGGGCCTTCTTATTTCCTGAATGGCTTGCTCTGCACTCCAGTTAACTCACACCCTGGATTTCATCCAAGTACATTCTGTATCTTGATGTGAGGCCAGGCTTTGCTGAGCTTTGGTGCCATTTTCTCTTGCCTGCTCTCCTCCCAGTTCCTCTATTACCATTCTCATTGCTGAGGGTTACTAGCACCCCTTAGCCCAAGGGAAGAGCAGAGCCCAGCCCCATGCCTGCTGCTGACAGCAGTCAGAGCAGGCGAGCTGGAACTGCAGTGAACAACTCCTTCAACGAGCCTGTCCCCAGCTCAGCCTGTCACTGAGAGGTATGTCTGAAATCAGCTGAAGCAGAAAACATTTGAACTCTACGCTCTGCCAAATACCTTCCAGATGTGTAAGATGTAGCCTCGTTGTGGACTTTGACTGTAGCTCTGCCAACATATGTCTGCACATTTCTGGTGCACAGGGAACATGAAAGTAGATATTTCACATCATCTGCTGCCTTTTTCTAGTTCTCCCTCCCTGCTTTTTGGAGTCCTTTTCCTATATTTCATCCTTCAAGTTAAAAAAAAAAAAAACCAAAACCTACAAGTCTTTCTACTGATTTATTGAATCCTCTTTGCACATTTCATAAGTTTTTGTGCCAGCAGTGTGGTAAAAAGGGAGGGAAAATGACAGACCTTGTTCTCCTGGCTGGAGATCAAATCAGTGCCCAGGTCCTTTAATTATTTCTGTATTGATTCAAGGTGTTTTTCTTTCAGAATCAAATAATGAAATAGTATCAAATTTCATTGAAAAAGGGCTTTGATAAAAACAGAGGTTTATCCTGCTTTCACAGTAAGAATTACTTCCTTAGTCCTGCAGCCACCTGGGCCTGAGGGGTATTAGAGCAGAGATGTCCAGAAGAGGGAAGGCAGAGAGCAGAGAGGCTAAGGATTAGGTTAAATTTGAAAGTGATAATACTTCTTATTTGAAAATAAAGAAAATTATTTGGTTTTAAGCCCTTCTTTTTAAAGTACTCCTTTGGTTAAGAAAAGAGAAAATAGAAGCCTTCCTTCTTTGTTGTTCCCAAACAAAAAAAAGGTAGATTTGCTCTGACTTCTTATCTCTGACTCCACAAGACGTGCTTGTTTGCTGACCTTTGTTGCTAAAACTGTGTTTTTAAAGAAATAATCACCTTTGGAGCCCATGGCTATATTGGTGTCATTTGTTCTTGAAAGTTAACCAGACCCAGGCCTGGGATATATTTTGATGAGAGACCATCTGGGAATCACAGAAGCCATCTACATACTCCAGGGAGTTGTGGTCAAACTCCTGGCACACAGTAGACCACAGGAATCAAATGAGTGGGAAGACTTCATTTGGTCCCATTGTCATTGCTGAGTTGGGTGATGGGGCTGAAATGCAGCAATACTCACATACCTATTTCTGTCTTCTTGATGTGACAAACTGGCATGTGAGAAGCCTGTCAGTCAACTCATTGGACTTGTACAGATGAAAGAGTCAAATGGAGGTTATCTGTGTGACTGTGCATATCACAGAGCTGGGGGAGGGAGCAGGGAGATGTGGCAAGATGGAAAAATGTGTTTCCTATTCAGTCTGCCTATGTTACAGACTGCCTTCTTTTGTGATCCTCAGTTCGGAGCAGTCAGTGCAGTAATGTTCACATTTTGCTAAAACGTTTGCAATTAATCTTCCCTGGGTGGCACTTGCCCCTGAAGTAACTAATAATTTTGTTGGGAAACTATTCCTGAGAGGTGCAGTCCTCACCAGCACTCTGCTTAGCATCTCCCTGACTTTGAGCAGTTGTCTCACTGACACATTGTGCACCAAGCATGCATGGAGGGACCTACAAGATCCCATCTGTTCCAGCCTGGCAGCTAACCTGAAGGAGTGGTCTCTCTCACAGGCTTTTGAAGACTGTGGAGGTCTTTCCTTAGAGCATTTTCTGCAATGAAAACCTCACCCTTTGCTGCTGGGGATGTGTGGACCAGATCTGGTTATAAATCTCATTTAATCTAGATTAAAACAGTTTGACTTGATGACCTTAAAAATCTTTCCTAGCCTAAATGATTCTGTGATCCTCTGAAAGCTGTTTTACTGCTATGTTTTTTATATTATTTGTTTCTTAAATTGTCTTTGGATAACTGAGGTGCTTCTGTACCTCAATTATAGATGAATAGGGCAAGGTATGAACAGATACCAAAGAAAGAATGACCTCTGTTTACCCCTTCTTCCTCAGGTGCTATAGATAGAGTAAAAAGGAAGCCCTGATATTGGCTGCTACTTCATCTCTTGATATTATTTATCTAACTGTATGTCAAAACTGGAAAGACCTGGATGAAACAGCTTTGCTTTTACAGAGACCTGCTCCTCAGCAGCTAAAATCTTAGAGACAATTTTATGTTGTGAAGTGTCTGGAAGTCTCCTTGGCCCCTTTCCAGATCATTGTCCCATGGAATGCTGGAGGAAGATCCGAGTGCCCCCAGTGAGTGACCTCCAACTCTGTGCCTTCAGGATGAAGCAAAACATCTCAGCTTCAAAGCTCCCGAGGTCCTCTTGCAATCCCTGCCTATGTATTCCTTGAATAAGGAAAGAGAACAGGCAAGGACCAGCCGTGCTTTGTCAGTTGCAGATTTATTTAATAAACACTACTTCTGATCATTCAATCATTCTGCATGTCAACATCACCATCTCCACCAGTGCTCTGCTTGCAATATCCCCATGATAATCAAGATAACTTTTGTAAGCACAGTAGAGATCATGCAGCAGATAGTACAGAAAGCCCGACTTGCTTCAGTCTTTGTGTCTGTCTGCTCTTCCCTTTACTCAATTAGTTTTGGATCTGACTTACTTCATTCACAAGTCATCTCTTTGATCTACTGCCTCGAGTACACCCTAAGCCACTTCTGTCTTCCTTCTCCAGTTTCTTAGGCTTTTATTATTGCTCCCTAATGGCTCTGATCTCACATTTTTAGCTGCTCAAGGCCTTCCTGATATTCCCAGTGAAACTACGACAATTCTCTTGCTTCAAGCATTCTTAGGTGTAAATTTGATCTCTATGTTAGTCTGCCAGCTGATTTCTCTGGAGATTTCCATAGCCCACAGCTCTGTGTGTGTGCTGAGATTGAACAAGAAGATAGTGTAAAAATGGGAAATTACAGGTAGTTCATATCTGAAGTGATGACTGTTTGTAAATGAAGAGCTTTCATGTGTTGTGTATGATGTTCCATAAACCCAACAGCAAACTCCACGCTGCTCCCAGACTTGTGGGACTGACTTCCCAGGTATGCTGTGAGTTACAGGAGTTGGTAACGGTAGTGATGCAGGACAGCAGGTCTGGGACTTCACTCTGTCTTCTACTGGCAGGTTTTGGACTGACAGGAGGAGAAGAGACATTACCATTAGTGGAAAGAAAATCCTACTCTAACCTTCTTTGTGCTTTTTGCCTTTATCAGACACTGACTGTTTAATGGAGGGACTGATCAGACTTCCTCTTAGGACTCAGTGAGTAGAGTGGGTAACTGCTTTTCCAGAGGGTGGACTGTCTGCATGACATTCGCCTTGATCAGCTATGGTCTCTGATGTAATGTCTGTTGCCTTAAGGCATAGCAGGTCCCCCTCAAAATGGAGCAAGTATTGCAAGTCAGACCTATGATAATGAATCCATGTTATTTATGCTATTATATTTTTATTATATATTATTATTTTGAACAGTGATTTACATTAAAATCCATGATATTCTATGATCAGTGCAGACTTTTGTGGTTCATCTATGGTGGTTGAGGTACCACTTCTTCAGTCCATGCCAGTCAGACTGAAAGTCTGCAGCACAATTTGGCTATCAGTGAAACACAAGGCACTTCAACACATAACTCAATATTAATGACCACAAATCTCTGTCATAACCACATGGAGACTTTTCATATTACCTTGGTTCTTTCATGGTTCTATCATAACTACATGGAGACTTTTCATTTTACCTTGGTTCTTTAGAAAAAGAACAAACCAAAGCCAGTAGACAGCAAAGAGCTGATTCAAAGCCTTTTTTTTTTTTATTTTTGGAGGGAGTTAGTGTTAAGTTTTTCCTCAGGTGGTGAATGATGGCTCTTGAAAAGATGTTTTTGCACAGCTGGTGGAATTATGACAGACTGATTACTGACACCACATAGGTCTGAATTTTACTGCATTTGTATATCGGGGCTTACGGATGTTCCCATTTAAATTTTTGGGTAATTGAATAGCTAGCACATGTAAAATGCATGAGGAGGGAAATTCCTGCATATAAGAAGCAGTCAGCTCAAATGCTCCTGAGGCTTATGGGCACCTTGAACTGTAGATTTGGTTTATTATTTGGGGAATACATGCCGTTTAATGTGATGACCTCTGCCATTAGCTTCATAAATGCTTCATAAAAGCTTCATAAATATTCACTCTGATATAAATTCTTGTCCACTTTATTATTATTATTATCATTATTATTATTAATATCATTATTGTTGTTGCTGCTGCTGTAGTTTTTGCATATTTGGAATGGATTTATAATCCAAGTTTTCACAAGTGCATACTCTGCTGTTTGGTGGTATTCAAAAGTACAGTGGGCAAATGTCCCAAGCAATTTCATGTGATTAGGAGCTATTGAAAGCAGAAATACCTATTTCCTGATACAGAAAGAAGATAGAGTTCTATATAACTACTTACCGGCTGTAGCTACAGCAAATGAGCAGTGCCCTCAGTGCCCTTGCCTGAACTAGCTTCAAACTTAATCCTGAGATATTCATGAAAACTCTTGAGGGGAATATGATAGCATTTTCCAGTTCAAGAATAGAGCAATCCAACCCCTCAGTTAGGTAAAATAATGCTCAGCTAAAAAGCATGGAAGAATTTACTGGAAAAAAAACAAATAGTCCAGGTTCAAGGTGTTCTCTGGTCTTGAAAACAAACAGGAAAAAGCACTTCAAAATAATCCCCATTTCATCCTCAAAGCCCTGAAATGCAAAATGCAAATAAAATTTCTAGAACTTACCCAATAATTACACAATAATTTATAAATGGAGAAAACCCAACAAATGAATTGCCAGGGATTTCAGGGAAGAACATGACAGGCTTAGAGTGCAAATGAAAATAAACAGTGAAACCTCGCTTCATAAATGTTCTACATTATTCCTTGAAAAATAAACAAAGCAGTTCAGAGAAAGAGGAGAATGGAAGGGCCATAGTAGGTCTTCTGGCCTTGGGGAGAAGAGTGGATAGAGAAACAGCAAAGATAGGCAGTTTCTTTGGATCAAATAGTTTTAAACCTTTCTTTGGATAAACCTCTTTAAATCTTTCTAATCCTTATTTTTTATTATTTTATAAAGAACTCTGTATTGTAGCAATGGTCCAGTGCCATTGCTACCAGAAGGAGTAGGTAGTTTGCTCCAGTGCCAGACTACCAGAAGGAGAGGTTTATTCATCTGTTCCGTGCCTTTTATCAGTTCCCAAGTGCCACACAAAAGAATGTGATACTTTGCGACATAAGCAGAAACCCGATTTAAAAGATGGGTTTACATTTCCTTAGTATTATGTGCATGCCCTACCAGAACAGTTATGTATTTATTTATGTATATTTTATGTGTAATTAGACATTTCCTCCACCCCACTGAAGCTTTACCTTGCTTTCTCATCGTCAAGGAATTTTAAGCAATCAGTTACTTGCAGACTCTTTCTCATTCTCTCTTCAGTCTTTATACTGCCCACTGCCCATTTATAGAATCAGGACAAAGTCAGAAAAAACAGTCTCTGGAGTCCTGTGAGCTCATTGCTGGCCTTTTGTGTAAGTGTGATTGTCACACTTTTCTGTAAATTCCTAAATGTACTGAGCTTTTGTTTTGTGCAGGGTTGGAAGATTTAGTCAGCTTCTTCAGGAATTTTTGAAACACTGGCTAATTGCAAACTGTAAGGGAGAGAATTTACAGGGTTATGTATCATTTATATGCAGACTGATATTATGAATTTGGCTTATTGGTATTATTATTATCATTTCAGTTAACGAAGACTACTTTTTTTTTAATGAATGAGAAAATCTACACACTGGGTACAGCTCCTAGTATAAAGAAGACTGTAATTCCAAGGAGTTAGGCATTCAGATAGCCCCATCTCTCCCCAGTTTCCTCTCCAAACCCTTTCACCTGACTTCGTGTCTCCAAAGTCGAGTTCCAGCAAAACTAATATTCCAGTCTCTTCTTTCACAATATGTGGAAACTCTCAGGTGGAATGGCTTAGCCCTGACCTCTTTTATTTAATGCCCTGTAAGGCAGCTCAAAAATGTTTTTTTCTTATATAGAAAGTGATTTCATTGCTCCTTCAACTGAATCTAAAATGAGCATGGCAAATCCAATGTTTTCATGAGGAATGTGATTGTCTTTCGTTCTGAAATTACCTCCTGGCAGCCATTAGGATCTTTCAGCAAACACTATCAAAATGGCATTCTCTATGCATCTAAGGGCTTGATCAGCAGTTGCTGCACAAAATCTTGTGTAGCCTCAAGGACATCACCACCCTGCCAGAGAGGAAATTGACAGAGATGTGCTTTTTCAGCTTGCTTGTACCAAAGACCTAGAAATGAGCTTTGCTCTGTAGATGAGGTTGCTTTTAACTGGAAGCGAGGGGTTTTAGCTCTGCATGTCAGATAGCCATAAACAAGCAGGTAAGGAACACATGCTTTGGAATATAATTTGTTTCTGACTGCTGCTGGAACAAATAGGTTGCCATGATCTTTCCAACATGCTTTCAACCATAAGGTATTTGCCTCCATATATTGTTAGACAAATGTCAGCTAGATCAGACTTAAGTGATTTCCCAGAATTCAGGGATAGGATATGCGTTTCTGATACTTCCCAGAAGACTTCTTTTCAACAAACCTTGATAACATTACATACCTCATTATGAAGGCTTATTTTCATTTATGGAAGATCGTGTATAAATAATTGGCATTTATTAAGAGATGCAAGAACATTTCAGCGTGGGTTGTTGGTCTCAAATATGTACAATATTCTTCACTTTGGATCGTGCATTTCCTAGAATGCGGACTAAATGACTCTCCTTCAGGGCAGAGGGGATACTGAATAGCAGACAGCAAACAGACCCATGGCTCTTTTTATTTTTATTCCCTCTCTTCCCCTCCCCACCTCTGCACCCCATGGCTGGTAATGCTCAGCCACAGGATATGAGAAATTAAGTCTGAATATACACTTATGCATATTTATATGCCTGCCTATCATTTCCTAGTCATGCACATGTTGCCTCAAGTCCTTCACCCAAAGAATTTTTGATTAGCCAAAGAGCACACATATCTCAGCTCTACCCAAATAGCCTACACCTCCTGGATCTGTGCTTTGTCTGGTTGTAAAGAAGGAAAAAGCTTATTCAGGATGAGGAATTCAGAGCCAAGTTCTGAAGAGGTAGTAAAAGAGCATTTCCTAAATCCTCTTCTGTACAGGAGGACCTAACTTCTCCTCATTCACATGAATGACTGTGAATTTCAACTAATGAGCTTAATTCACAAAAACAAAAGAGAAAAGGTAGAACCTGACATGCTAGTAGTAAATCCAATTAAGAAACAGCAGCAGGAATATGCATTGAAGTCACAGGCAGTAACTTTGTAGGATCTTACTTCACCAGAGTATCTGATAATCCTGTTCTCTGTGGAGTCATATTCCCGGAAATTAGTTGTTTATAATAGGTTATAGTCACGTTTCCTTCATTATGAAATTTTCACAATAAAATGCTTCAAAACCAAAATATACATCTCTTTGGTGGACAGTCTGGACAGTCCTAACTAGTGATTATCACTCTAGTCCTTTTTCTTGGGTAGTAAGGACTTTGGGGCTAAAGCTGTTAGTTTGAGGTGATGCCAGCAGGTATGCAATGGATAGACAAATATATCCCCTGGCAGAACAGAGAATTTACTTACCCTTAGTCTTTTCTCTCCCTCAGTCATGATATTGGATGTGCAGACAAAGACCCAGATGTCCTTTTCTGCAGGGCAGAGGAGAGGGGAAGATATATGCCTGCAGCTGGGTCAGCCTGCAAAATCTCCCTGGCCAGAGCAAGTGTGTTCTTGGTTTTCAGTACAGGTTCTGTCAAGGTTTGCGTTTGCCACTACGTGTTACAAGTGTAGGTGATGGCTTAAATTAGATAGGCTGCCTCACAAACATCCAGCCTGCTTCACCTCCTCTTCAAAACAACCAAATGATAATCAAATTTTAAGGATGCTAGGAGATTCTTGTGCAGGGATATCTGTGTTCCCCTAGATGAGCCTTTAATTTACTCATTTCATGAAAAAAAAGCAATTAAACCTTTAATCTAACTGATTACGATGTTTGAAGGGCTTGTCTCATGCATGTAATTTTGGAGAGCTTCTTGGGGAATGTGTGGGATGTCTGATGGATAATAATTTTTGGCAAAAAAAAGAAAGAAAACAGAGACTCCTTAGAATTTATCTTTTTTTTTTCTTTATGATTGACTTATAATTACATATATGCATAATTTACAGGCTCTTATTCACTGTAAGATAATAGGCAGTATGGATTCCTGACTTTTTAGCCCTGCAAAAGTGTAGCTTATTTATTTTAATGACTGGATCATCTAGCCAGTGAATGGGATTGTCAGGCTCTTGTAATGAAGTCCTGTAGCATCAGCAAGGGCTTTTCCCCAAACACTTGTCTTTACCTAAAATATATTTATGTTGTAAAGCTCCTGTGGAGTGGCTGGATGCAGTCAGTGAGTTGTTGGTGTTGTCACTGATGACTGCTTTTTCTGCCATGAAATGATATTTTTGCAAATATTCTTTTGTTGTATATTTCTTTCAAAAAACCACCCAAACCCTGCAGTTTGCAAAAACAGCAGTGCAAACACCAAACTTTGGAGTAGAGATTGTATCCACACACTGTGATTTGATTAGTGTTGCATCTGGAGGACCTTTTTACTTCACCAATTTTGCATCTCTGTGTTGCATCTTTCTGCCATAATTTGGGTAGGAAGATGTGGTAAATCAGACACACAAAAGGAGGCTTCAGTTGTGATAAGATAAATTCAACTGAGACTTTCATTCAAGGGAACCGAATGTCATGAGAGTAGGACCTGTCTGGTGTCTGCAAAGGTGTCTGTCTGTCTGTCTGGGGCAACCTTCCCGTAAGTGTCTCCCTGGGGGAAGAGGAGGCGCTGCAGTTGGGCTGTGGAGGAGACCACCACTCTGGCTCGCACAGCCGATGACAATAAGGCTACGGAGGTAGAAGGGGTTCTTTGTATGCTTTCCCTGCAGGGTTTATTAGAGGCGGAGGTCAACGCCTATCAGCAGACTGGAAGGGTGCAGTGACGAGGAAGACAAGGACTGAGGGTACACAGGGTTAAGTACAAACAGGAAGTGGTGGTGTTTGGGAACCACATCCAATAGGCAAGAAGGGGAGGTGGGGAAATGGGCAGGTCGGGGGAAACAGACAGGGAAACAGGCCAACAGGGGCTCAGGGAACTGGGACAGGGCCATATAGGGCAAACTGGGGGAGTGGTGGCCAAAGGGCCTTACAAGCAATGGGGACACAGGAATACCAACTTGGCCTTATAGGGAACACGGTGGGTGTGCAACTGGGTGATTGACATTTAATTGCAGTTCAGCAAGTCAGCAAGAGAGACTGGTCACTGGGGGGTGCTCCTCCCTGTTAGGCCCACAGGCCTCCACACTCCCTGTTAGGCCCACAGGCCTCCACACTGGTGTAATGCTGCTGCTGGGTACCTGGCCCGGGCTGCCTTGGGGCATAGCAGGGCTGCACTCGCCGGGGTGGCTCCCTGTGCTGGACAACATTTTGGATACACGACATGAACGCTGTTTGAACATTTCCGCAAGTTCCCAGCCCATTCACGCTACTCCTGCAGTGAGGAGTAGGGGCACAGCACCACGGAGCCACCTGGCAAGTGGGACAAAAAATTGCCAAGAGAGCAAACCAGCTATTGCCGCCCTGTGGGCTAGCTGCAGGCAAAGTCATAAGATGAATTTTTATCAGAATCTTGAGGCTTAAATCTTAGAAGTTTTCTGGGTGTTGCACAAAGCACCCAGGTTGGCCCAGGGCTTCCTTAGGACTAATATGTTTCATAAGAGGGAAAGCTGAAAATGTATATTTTCTAGGATTGTGACAGTGAACTTTTGATTGGCAAACTAATTCAGGACACAGCAAGCTGTCTTCACAAACTGTGGTGAAAAAACCAGATCACAGGAGAGGAATATGTGCAGCATGCCAGCAGCAGGAGGAGGATCACAGACACCAACCCACAGAGAGCTGGAGGCTGCAGAGGGATGTGAGTACAACTGTAGTTTCCTCTCAGAAGGAACCAGGGAGTTTAAAGGTCTCTGTGACTGTCGTGCTATCTGTCAGCAGGAGACTCCTGCAGGCTGTGGGAGATGCTGCTGAGCAGTCAGGGCTGCCCCACAGGAAATGGGCCTATCAGGCATTGTTTTCTGAGAGAAGGGGTACCACGGGAAGGGAAACCTCTTAGCAGGGATATTGGTTAGTTGTTCCTAGAGGCAGTGACCATGAGTAAGGCTCTCTCCATATTTTTTTTCCTGCATGTCTCTTCAGTGAAATTTGCTGCTTACTATGCTAAATTACACTTTTAGACTGAAGACCTCACAAGCTAAACCTTCTGATTTTAGGGTACATGTACCTACTACAAAGGAAAAAACCAGCCATATTTAACTTTGCAATTCATACAGTGTTCCTTTGTTCCATCAGGCTCTGCCACCAAGAATTACTATGTCTAGCACATAGTTGTGGCTTTGCTTTTCTCGATTCCTATGGAGTCTGGGGTATTCCACATGAATGCAGCTAAGCTCAGAGTGCTAGCAAAATATGTTACTCTGCATAATACAAGTTAGTTTAAAAAAGGATGCACGTGTATGCAGGTATGAGAGAAGTAATGCAGCCATGCTTTCTGGTTGTTGCTCTGAAGTCTGCAGATCAGAACAAGTGAGTTTGTTTTATTCCTCCCAAGAGAGGTCTTGTACAGTGTTTGAGGTATGTGCTGAAAGACCTCATTGACGATGCAAACACTTCAGCTGTCATTGACTCATAAAAAAGCTCAGAATTGGAAGGTCTGTAGGAAATTGATTTTTTAAAATTCCTTTGTGAAATGCCATGCAGAATATTGATCACTTCGGTATGAATGATTTAAATCTCCCTCCAGCATCTACTGGAAGGCAAACAGATTTTCATCTGAGATTTTTTTTTGGTCGAAACCTTGTTCTTGTCATTTGAATATTAAGATGTTTGGGGTGTTCATAGACCCAAAGGCAGCAGAACTATGGTTTCTCCTCAGAAAGAGATGCTACTTAAACTGCTGGAGATTTATTGTTTCATGCAATGTTATGCCATATACAACTATTTTAATGGCTTTGCAGTGAATAACTAGAAAGACTTTGTGAAAGTATTACTCTAGATACAGTATCTTCTGTCTTTGGAGAAGGATCAAGGTGAAAAAGGTTCTCTTAGCATCAGCTTTTATTAAGGCTCTTCATACTAAAACTTATCCACTTGGAGCATATTTTGCAACTAACATTAATGATGAGAAATATGGTAATGGAAAAATCCCTGTGGAAAAAGAAATCCATTTTAAAATATGTTTGTGTTATGGTTTTACAAGTAAGTTACAGTTCTATGTTAGAGCTGAATTTTTCCAAATTTTTTTTTCTCCCCTGACCTCACAGACAGTGAGGGTAAATTTATGAGTGCATAAAGTGCTGTGTGCTCTCTGGGTGGAAAGAGAGATAGAACTATAAAGCACTTTATTTGCTTGACATTTACAGGGAGTTGTTACTTTGGTCCAACACATTATTAGTGCATTTTTTGAAATTACACTGAATGATTCACTGGGAACCAAACAATAGTAAACAATGCCTGTTTAAACTTGCTGTCATATGAGGAATATTTTGACTTGAAGATAGGTTATTTGCCTAAATAACACATATTTCTAGAAAATTTTAACAAGATCAACCAGTGTAATCATAAATCAGCAGACTGTTATATTCACCTTCCCTTACTCCTAATGCTATGGCATTTACGTTGCCTTGGTCTGCTAGCTTCATCACAAGTACAGTCTCTGTGGGACTAATCTGTTCTGCTGTGCATGGAAGGAGCAGGAAATGTTTAAAGAGCTTCCACTACATGTGTCTGTGTGTGCTACAGAACTGTCATGTAGAGGAGAGTTTGCACAGTGAGAGGGCAGAGAGGGACTGGGGTTGGAACTAGAGATGTGCTCAGTGGATGTGCTCAGCTGGATCCAGTCTGAAACTGTCATGCAGGTTCCTATCCCCTGTGAAATGTTCAGGAAGCTTGGCTGCAGATCTCATCTACATTCAGCACATTGAACTCTCTCTCAGCAGCACTATTAACCTCACTTATTATCGCTCTCTGGGTTAATGATGGGTATCTGATCTGCATAGCAATCTTCTCTTTTTTGCCATGTTCATCATGGCCTCAGCTATGTTATTAACTAGCAGAAGTGAAACATAGGATAATCCCTTGCAAAATAAATGCCTGTAATTGTGTTAAAATATGATTCTAAGCTAGTTGCAATGAGTCTGATACATTGGAACTTGATGTTGCCTTTGTCACCTGTCTATGACCTGCTCAGGAGACAGTGCTTGGCTAAGCAGAGGGGTAATCAGGGCTCCACAGCAAGACCCTGCCTGAGATAATGTATTATTAAGGGCATCCCACACAGCTGTGGTCCCAGTGTGAATGTACCTGGGCTGTTCTAAACATTCTCCCCCTTTCTGCCAGTCCTGATATCAATACACCATTTCAATATAATCTAGAACCTGCTAGAATACAGAAACTGAGGCTTCCTTTCTTCTGGAAGCTGATTTAACACAAGTGTCCTTGCCTCCCCTGTGTGGCAGCTCATTCTGGGGAGATACTGGAAGGACTGCTCTGCAAACTGGTGAGATGAGTGTGGCCAGAGGCAGACTTGCTGGAGGTGCTCCCAGCAGTGCTATCATGCACTAGGACCACCACCTCCAGTCCTGGACTCTGGTGGTACCCCTGTGGCACTGCCAGCATCAGCTGGAGCAGAACCAGATGCTGCTCCCCATGGTGTTGCCAACAGCCTTGTGAGTTCAGGGGCTTGCTGATGCTTGTTTTCAGGAAGGATTTGCCATTGAGAGGAGGAAGTGTGGTGCTGAGTACAGCATTGATCTAGCAAACATACAAAATGGGACATAAACCAACTGGGGATTCCTGGCTGGAAGTATTATGGTGCCTGAAGGAGCTGCACTTTAACAATTAACACAAGATGTAGTACTCATCTGTGTTCAGTCAGTCAGTCTAGCTTAACCACGCTTTGGGTATCATCTTGATTCTTTGGTTCAAAATGACACAGTTACAGTTTTAAGATAGTCTGCTACTTTTTGCCTAGAGCTTAATTCTGGTTCAGTGAACACAGTATTTTCTTCTTGCTATTTGATATTTGTAAGCATCTTAATTTTTTCACAGTAGATTTTTCTCCCCTGTCCTTGATTCATGTGTACAAACACACACTACAAGCATGGTTTTGCTGTAGTGATAAAGCTGTCCTGGGTTTCTGACAACTTTATTCCCATAAAAAGAGATTGAGGTCACAATCTTCACTACTTTTCAACTTTCAAGCTGAAGAAGGGAAACTAACAAACTAGGCCCAAACCTCAGTTTTAAATACATGTCAAGCATCGAAAAGGCTGTGATTGTTCCCATAAAAACAGGAGTCTCTTCTAACTGTGCTACAACTGTGTGAATTCCCATGCTGCTCCTGCTTGATGGATCATACCTTTATTTTGCCCCTGTGGCTGCAATGAGATGCTTCTAGAGAAACACTGTGCAGTTACTCTTTACTGACATAATGATGCCACTCTAATTCACCATTGATGGACAAATTCTTTGAAACAGGTTTTTAATGTAATGGGGCCTCTTTTTCACTGGGACTAAGCATTTCAGGATGCTGAGTATTTTGGTAGGCACTAGAAGAAGGTCTGGAGGGTGAAGTGCTCAGGTGTAGATATCTGGTTGTAATAGCGCATGAGCAGTTTTCCAGACTGGAATCTTTGTCCTGGGTCAAGGGAACATCAGTGTTGGTTTCTGGCATCTGAGCTGCAGCAACCCTTTGGGGCATTTTGTCTCAAAGGGGGCTGGTGTGGTCCCTGTGAGTGTGTACAGGGATTCATCAGTCTTTGGGTTGGAATTCCTAATTCAGTTGAAGATTTAAGCATGGCACTTCTGGCCTGGTATTTTTCAACTCTCTCGGGTTTAGATGAGGGTAATGAATAACTTGGAAATTTATGTAAAAAAAGCAGAAATAAAAGTATGTAAGAGCTTTTGTTTAATTAAACTGAGACTTTTGAGTTGTTTTCTGTGGTACAAGTAAACTGTGTTCAGTATAGGAGGCAGCTTTGAGGGCTGAGAAAGATTGAGGAAGTTTATTTAAAAAAAATATGAATGGTAAAGAGAGGATAACCAGGGAATGACTGTTCACTGGGATCTCACAGTCTGAGACACTCAGTGGAAATACCAGTCAGTGGGTTTAAAACAAAGAAGAGGAAGTCCTTCTCTGCACAATGCATGCTTAAATTGGGGAACTCGTCATCACAGGATGTTTGGGAGGCCAAAGGTATGAATGGGATCACAAAAAGGGTTAGTCAAGCCCATGGCAGACAGGCACATGTGAGAGCCTGGGTGTGAGCTCTGGCTCGGGAAGCGCCTACGCCAGTGAGTGCTGACAGCCAAGGCTGGGCAGTGGAAACATGCTGCTTTCCACTTTGCCTTCATCTTTTCCTTTTTATGGCATCAGCTCCATGTTGTAAAATAAGGAGGGAAGAGGGACTGAGATAGCTGTCACATGTTCTTCTCTGGTAGCTCTCCTGAGTGATGGACAGGCTGAAATGGGTGATAGAAAAGCACACACCTATGTACTCTAGAAATCCTGGGCTACAGTTATTTCTGGCAGGAAATGTTCTGAGAACTGTGGTATCCGGAGGTAGTTTGGTAATGAAATGTGAGAGGAAAAGCAGCACAGTGGTCACTTATCTGCCACAGGGATCAGAGACCTTTGGGCCAGCATGTGACAGCCTTGCTGCTGTGGAGAACACCTAAAATCAGCCTCATTTAGGCAACTACTAAGAAAACCACAGCAGCTCACAGGCAAGAAGCAGTGAGGAAGGACAACTGTAGTCACAAGTAGCTGCTATTAATGAGCCCCTCAGCCATGTGTTGGAAATCTCAAGACATCAGTCACAGGAGGAAGTGTAAGAACCTGATTTCCTTACTTTAGCCATTTGTGTCACACACATCTCTCAGACATAGCAGGAAAATATTCTTCACCTGTCCCTAGAAATCCTTTAGATTGGAATACTAACACAGCCTCACAATTCTGGAAGCTCTTTTTGAATCCTTTTATTAAAAGCACAAAACTACAAATAACAGAGTTGGGGGATATTATATATTTGATTCTTAGGACAAGCAAGCTGGGGCTGTACTATCAGGCTCTGACATGACATATTGCTCAGCCATTTTTTAGATAATTCCAAAAGGATTGTGTCTTCTGGACCAGAGTCATTCTTTATTTTCTGGAAGACTCCTCAGTTGCTCTGCTTTTTTAGTGAGGAGGGTCCAAAGAAGCTTTTTAGGACTTAACCTGAGTTTCCCTCAGTAAAGGTACCTGCTAGTGTCTCAGGACCTATTGCTCAGGGACAGATATTGGAGCTTTGATGTCTCAGAAGAAAAGTAAAAAGCCAATTTAATTAAATAGCCGTGAGTGAGATTTTGAAATATGTAATACCTGGAACAGCTCAAAGTGAATCTCTATCCTAGGAACAACCCATTTTAGCCTTTCAAACTTTTACTGCTGTAGCTTTCTTTTTTTTCCAAGTTGGAATGCTGACAGCTAAAATGCTACTCCATTTAGTCAGCTGACCTCAAATGCTTTCATTTAGCCACAATGAACTACTCCAATTAAAGCAAAAAAGAGCAGAAATAATGAATTGGAGAGTATTTTTGTAAGGGACACCTAAACACAAAATGACTAATGGCTGAGGCAGGGAAAGGAGATTTTTCTTATTTAAAGGCCTGGCAGAGAAGGAAAAATCATTGCAGATTCATGGTACATAGCTCTCAGAAATAACAGTCCCAGCTTGTAGCCCTCAGATGAGTTTCTGTTCAAAGCTCCCTGTAGAACTGTGAATAAATCAGTAGAAATATTCAACAACCATCTGGATGCAATCCTGTGCCATGTACTCTGGGATAACCCTGCTTGAGCAGGCAGATTGAACCTAATGACCCACTGTGGTCTCTTCCTGTGTTCCTGTGACCACACATGGGGTTTCTGAGGCTTCAGGGGTGACTTCTGTGGCCTGTGACTCAGTGCTGAGGATGGTTGGCTCCCAAAGGAATTGACCTCCTGATGAGAGGTCTGTCTCATATGGTGTGGCTTCAGCTGCACAAAATTCAGCTTTTTCCATGTGTTGGTCTGGATTGAGCATGGGGCAAGGAGCAGTGTTTTCTCATGTGAATGAGAGTGCAGCTATCAGTTTTTCTGTCTGTGGTAAAAGTCAATCCTGACTGGGATGTGGAGAGCAAGAGCAGAGTGGGTCATATTCTGGGGAGATATCCTCACCATCCCTTGGTTGCCCGTGTTAAGCTGCACGCTCTTTTTGCGTTGTGTACAGTGGGCTGGGGCAGAGAACCACGCCATGGGCTGCTTTTGAGACAGAGATTTACATCTCAAAGAGATTTAGATGCTTTAAGCTCTGCTAGAGAGGAAGGGTGGAGTTCTGCTCCATCAGTCACAGAATTTTTTGAGAGTTCAAGTAAAATTGATATGCTTTACCCTGAAGCAGTGTCGGAGGGCAATATATACAGGGGTAGAACTTGGTAGGACATGTTCTGCCTAGGCCCCAAGTAGGACAGTTGAAATATTCCAGCTGCATACTTTTAAATGGAAGAGTTTGCTCAAAAAAAGAGATAAATAATAATGGCATTGGTGCAAGTAACCCTTGGCTGTGATATTTACTTGTGTTTAATTTTAAAAATTTATCTTCTGGTCGGGACCACTGGAAACATTTTGGTCAATGCCCTGTGATGTTTCCCCAGTTCTTGCTTTGCTAAGGAGTCTGGTGTTTTGGGCCTGCTTGTTTGTTGAAGGGGTTGCTTTTTGATTGTTTGGTAGATTATTTTGTGTGTGAGTGTGGGTTTTTTTTGTTTGTTTGTTGGTTTTTTTGTTTGGGTTTTTTTAGGGGGTTTTCTTTGCCTTTTTTTTTTTTTTTTTTCAGTTAACATAGCAAACTGGCAGAACCAATTAATCAGCTGACTCCTAAGAAAGTAATTGCACCCATCTCTCAGGAGCTTTCAGACGGGCTGCAGAGGTCTGGTCTGCAAGTCCAAAGTTTAAAAAAATCCATTAGTAGCTCTCAGGAGCAAAAAGCAAGGTTTTGTAGGCACAAGCATAAATTTTCCACGAAGACAGTTAGCAGACTCTGAATGCAAAGTTTGTGGTTGACTCAGCACTTTTAACAGTTTTTTATGTGATTTCTTGGAACACTTACTCTCTCCAAGCTGTTGAATTAGTTGATCTTCTGAGAACTTCACAACTGCCCTAATTTTGAACTCCTTAGTCAAGTTCCATGAAATGCTAACAGTATGCAGTGCAGAGTCCTTTAAATAAAAGGCACCATAAGAGCTGCAGAGCTTATATTTCTACAAAACTTTTGGGTTTTTTTTAAAATAGAAATCCCCATGTTCGGTATCCAGGATATGTAGCCCAGGAACAACAAGTTTATGAATAAAGGTGAAAAAGAAAGATCTATGAGTCTGAGTTGGACAGAAATGTTCTGTAGTCTGCTGTTAGAGCTTCTTATTCAATTATCTATTTTAGAGCTGCTTGAATAGAAAAAGTTGAAGTGAAATGTGGGCAGGAGAACATCTACCATAATGACTATTCAGGGTATTTTTATTTGATTGTCAGTTTTAGCTTCCTGACAAAATATAATTTACATATAATTTATCAGAGAACTTTATTTTTACTATAATGAATTCTTTCCCTTATAATAAATCAAGATTAACCTATTTCTTTTCTAGAGGAACCCTGGGTGCTATTGCAACTTCTGTGAGTTGAAGAAAGGCAAATTCTGTATTCCATTGTTTTTGTATTTCTTAATAACATTAAATAATTATTAATTGTAAATCTCTGGTTCCTGAGTCATTAGTCTTTGGGAAAGAAAGCTAATGCTATAATTGTGGCTTCATTTCAAATGTTGATCACAGTGACAAGTAATAGGTTTTTTCCTAATAAATAAAGCTTGTTCAGATGATTTGTGAACACCATGTTAATTGATATCTTTACTTGGTTTTGGTTCATAATTGTTTGCAAGCAAGCTTCTCTCCTTATGTTTGCTGTGCTGTGGCTATCAGGGGAGAGGGAGGAAGGGACTGGCACTACTGGGGGCCTTTCAGACCATGGGCTCACCCTGCATTTCTCATCCTTCCTCTGCAGCCTTTGCAGGGTGTTTGTGTGGTCAGGGGTTCTTGACCTGAACAGGTCCCTGCTGAAGCTCCCAAGGCATGCCATTAGCAAGTAACAAAGGGGCTTTCTAGCATGAGGGGCAGGCTTTGCATGCCAATGCAGGATTTTGGTTTTTAAAAGATGCATATTTTTCTCAACATGTGCTCAACTAAACAGTAAGAGGAGCTATGCTGGGGTGAGGGCAGTGAGGCCACTCTGTCAGCAAAGAAAAAAACTCCCAGGGTCCCTAGTCAGTGTCTGAACAATGAGACAAGCCTTGGTTTTGCAAAGCTGCTTTCTAGAAGGAGCTTCAGTTGGTATATGCCTCAGGAGGGAAGCACTCCTGGTACAATGACAAAATCTGTTGGATGAGAAAAAAGAAACTTCCTCAAAGTTTGGCAAAAGTTTCTGCCTTCTTCATTTCTTGAAGACAAGAAAATAGTTTATATTCTTCTTCTGAGTTCTTCAGACTCACATCTTCTTTTTTTCCTTGCCCCTTGCTTCACATACTTCCTGCCTGCCCTGTTGCAATGGAAAAATCCTATTAGAAGTGTTACAATTACTTAGAAATTATATCAGACACTGTCATGCTGCTACTTTTCTGCCTCAATTATGCAGAATGGAATTAAAAGTACCTTAGAATGACCCTTGCTGTTTTACAAACTCCAAACCACAGCAAGAATATTCTACCCGATGATCTCTATCTGCATATAATTACACTCTGAGGCATTCTTAAATCATTTGCCAAGTTAATTTTAGTGCTGTTCCATGTTAATCCTAAATACCTAGGAATTACCAGGGGTCATCGCCTTATTTTCAGGACTTGTCAGCTATATATGCAAGTAATTCTGTGCTCTGATACTTTCAGCATGCATTGTTATCTTTGATAAATCTGATTTTAAAAATAAAGAATAAAATGGCTTATTAGATAGTATAGAGATGAGTTTATAATTCCTCTTTAAAACGTCTCATGAATAAAGAACCATGTAAAAATGTGTGTCTATAAAAAAAAATCCATGCTTTCTTATGCTAAATCTCACTGTGTAATTTATGCAATTTCATGATCCTATTAAATGGTCACACTTCTGGAGTAAAGTTCTTAACAGAATCTAAACTCTGTTTTTACTGCATGTGCTGTGCAGAAGAGGGTGAGTGGAAGTAGTCACGTATGTGCTACAAGTCAGCACAGTGGTTTCATTCAGCAAATAATCTGTACCTCATGAAACATTTCTAGGGATGTGACTCCAGGAGCCTAAAATAAGCTACTTCTTACCTCTGGGTTGTAGGCAGCTGCACATGGATAACAGTGTTAGTGGATAAAATTACTGGCATGTGATAGGCCTTTGTGAGGCAAGTCTGGGGCATTGACCTTGTTTTCCAGGTGTCTTGGGGGTTAGAGGTACTTTGTGCAACCTAAGAGTAAAAAGTGTTTTGAGCTGAGGCTAACCTGGGCTAGGTGTGCCATGAGAGCTGCGTTGGTCACAACCTCCAGGTCAGGCCAAAAGGTACCTTCCAGCTCCCAGTTTGACCTGCTGAATGGGGAACACAATGCCTAACCAAGGGGTTATTGCATTTGGCTCATGACTTAGTGCTGATGAGAAGAAATTTTCCCCTGGTCTTTTATCAAGGTCCATCTGCCTGAGAAAAGCTGTCAGCAAAACACTGGGAAAAGCACAGGAAGTAGAAGAGTATTCTTAATAAACTGTAAGAAATGCTCAAAAACATTATACACTAGAAGTCTTTCACAATATTATAGAAATCAAATACAAATAATCATTATACTCCGTATTGTGTGTACAAAAAAAGATTTCTTTTCCCCTCTGTGCTGCAGCAGCTGTTATGCAACTGCCCCAATTATTTTGACATCTAGTATTTGATGTGAAAATATATGGTTTCTCTCTAGAACCAGTTAATTCAGTGGCAGGATGCAGGCCAAAGAAGTTTTACAGAAATTATGTGAATAAACATCTGTACTTTTTAAAGCAGTATTTATTGAGACTGCATCCTATAGTTTCCCTGCTTTATTTTTTCTCCCCTAAATTGTGTGTGTTCCTCTTTGTGCTGGATATCGTTCAATACTGACACATCTTTTCCCTATGTATAATCAAAGGTGTTTCTTTTAATTCTCTTAAAACAAGGTTCCTTAATGGAGCATAAAACAGTGTTAATGCTGTAATACACTCAGCTCTCTAGCCTACCCCTCAGTAATCTCTATATGCCCACATGGGTGGAGGAGGATGACTTCCTGTCATCCGTAGTAATGTAATTAAACGCTGGAATATAGTGAAAAGATCTTGTTGAAAAGCCAACTGCCTCTTAGGGATAGTAGTGATGTGTTTTCAGAGTTATTTTTGTTCCTTGCTTATGCATCTGTCTGTATGTATATATGCTCTACTTTGTAAGCCAGCAAACTGGCTCTGGACGTATTAGTCTGTGTTTGGTTTTGCCTATGGGCTCTCAGATATGGCAGCAATAGTAACACATTATATGAAGATGTGGGTTGGGGCTGGAAAACTCCAGAGGGATATAAATGTTTTGAAAACAACTTCATAATCTCAAATGACATGTGCAAGAAAATTTGACTGCTCTGTGAACTGTGCTCTATAATTTTCCACAAACAAATCAAGAGCCTTATACTGGAAAAATCTAGGACCAGATGAGATCTTTCAGTCAAATCCTTTAGATTCATAACAAAGTGATTGAATGAACAGACATCTTTTAATTCTTCATCACTTTCCTTCCTCTGTCTGTCCAGACTAAGAAATCTCCTCAAAGCTGAAATCCTGGCTGGTAAGTGGATTAGGCAGATGTCTCTCTACCACTCTTCTATTCACTTATTAAAAGTCAGTAATGCCCCTCTTTCATTCCACCTTTCCACTTGCTGGCATTTTGTTGCTGGGACTGCTACAGGTCGCCAGGCACATAGTTACAGTAAGATATAAAGTCTTTCTAAGGACAAAAATAGAAGGAGCTCCACTGTGATAACTCTCAAGTTTCATCAATACCCTTATGCTTTTAGGAATTTGCATTCTCTTCTTTGATTAGCCCATTCTCATTTTCCACTGTTTTTTCTCTTGAGTGTCTTCCTCTTTTCCCCCCCATATGTTGTAATCCTAAATCTAAATGTTCCTAAAAAAAAAAGACTAACTTTTCTTCAAGAAAATTTACAAGATTCAGCTGACTAAATAAGTTTTAGCAACTGAGATGTGTAGTATGGTTGATCCCAGGGTTTTGATCTGATCCAAGCAGATATTTGTTGTAGGAATTGTAGTAGTAGTAGTAATAGTAGTAATAATTGTCATCATCATCATCATCATCATCATCATCATCCAAGATGCAAATGTTACTTTTCTAGATTTCCAGTACCTCTCAGTTAGGACCAAAGGCAAGTGAGAGATTAACACTATATTAAGGACAATGCTTAATTTTCTCCTTTTTTTCCTTAGTGCCACTTACCTTTCAGTGTTCATTCACCTCTTTTTCAAGGACTTCCTTTTATACACACATTTGTTAACATGTGAAATTTCACCCTCTCACTGTTAATCTGCTCAGGTGCTGTATAGCTTAGCCATGAACTCTGTGCCACAGGATATCACAGGTGCACGAGTTCAGGTCTGAAGACTGAATATGTTAATGACAGACAAATGCAGTATACAGGAACGACCCCCAGCCCACTCAGGCCTTCATCCCTGTGGTACTGGATGTTGTGACATTAGTTGGGTCAAGTATCCTATGGGTGTATCCTTCCCTGCCACCTTCCCATGGCACCTGCTTTTGGCCACTGTCAGAGACCAGCACAAACTCTTCAAACCATACCCAGAGCTCTTGGGCAATATATGCCGAACAGCAGCTGAGGAACCAGGCAGCTGTCCTGCTGACTGGCAGGGTGTCTTAGGCTGACTGTATGATGCTTTTATCCCTATCGGTCTGTTTAGATCAGAAATAAGTGTTGTACCTTTAAGCCTGAATCTCAGAGCAAGTGATGAAGCAGTTGTTGTAAAAACATAGAGATAACACCTTCAGCAGGGACTTCTGCTGGACTCTGTGTGTTGTCTGCACAGGCAGCAAGAGTTCTCTTTTGTTTTTTTTCCTGTTTTGCTTTTTGGTCGGTTTTTATTTTCAGTTAGCTGAATCCAAAGGTTTTTGGGGACTGTTCCACTATTGTTTGATCTGGGGCTNAAGCCTGAATCTCAGAGCAAGTGATGAAGCAGTTGTTGTAAAAACATAGAGATAACACCTTCAGCAGGGACTTCTGCTGGACTCTGTGTGTTGTCTGCACAGGCAGCAAGAGTTCTCTTTTGTTTTTTTTCCTGTTTTGCTTTTTGGTCGGTTTTTATTTTCAGTTAGCTGAATCCAAAGGTTTTTGGGGACTGTTCCACTATTGTTTGATCTGGGGCTTCAGGACCACTGCTCGGAGGGTCTCCCCAAAGCTGCACTGCAGCCGGACCGCCAGGCCCAGGCCTCAGAGGGAGAGAGACTTGAGCCTTGGAGAGACTGAGATGAAGAGAAAGGCCAAGGACACACCCACGGAAAAGAGCTCTTTCTGAATTTGCCTTCTCATCAGAACGGCAAGAGGGTTTTATTGTGTAGATTGTTCATTCTTTATGATTGTGGGTGTTTTGTTTTGTTTTGTTAAATAAATAGTTTTTTCCACTTTTCTCCAAGGAAATTTATTTCCTGATACAGGTGGGGGAGGGGTGGCTTGGATCTGCCTTTCCAGAGGGACCCCTTTTGGAGGACTCCTCCTAAATTTTCCTCAAACCAGCACACAGGGTGTGCTGAAGTCACACAGCACTGAAAGATCCCAGGGATGAAGAAGGTGAATTGCTGACACACAGACACCTGCTGTACTGCCCAGGCTTACCTTTTCAGAGTGCAGTACTTAAATGTAAAACATCTGGTATCATCTGTGCTGAAGGCCAGCTGAGATCCAGGCAGATAAAATAAACATCTGCTTGAAAAGGGTTTCTGAAAACATGAATACAAGAAAGGTCATTTTTATGCCTGCCTGACTGAACAGAATACAAAAAAGGGGATGAAATGTTCTATCCACAGCCTCAGCAGTGTGATTAAGTTTTAATTTTTATTCAAGACTCAAGTATTGTGTTTCTCTGCCTCCTTTTCAGTGGTATGTAATTCTCTATTTTTCTGTTTTTTGTGCTTCTATAAATTTGAATGGTATCTCTCATCCAAAAGGTCTCTGCTCTGCCTTGTCAGTCATTTATCCTCAGAGATTTGGTTTATTGAGGCTGGGCAGAGGCAAGGAGCACACATTGAATTTCAAATATCAGCGAGCCTGAGGATTCAGGGGTTGTAGCTGTAATCACTAGTGTAACCTGGTGTAGTGTGTAGTACATGTCACAGGATTTGAGGATGGTGCATGCTCAGATTCCTTATCAGTGTGACATGGGGGACATGACACTGCTGAAATCCAAGGCTTTGGAAATACCGCAAATGGTGCATTAGTTAAGCAAGTTAAAAAAGAAATCTCAATATACCTTTAGGTTCATGTCTTTGAAATGCAAGACTTCTTTTCCTGGTGTGTTTTAATGTAGTTTCACAGGTCCACAGGAATTGGAACTGCAAAATGTGAGGGATTTGTAGGTTTTGCTATGGACCTATGAAACTGCATTTCCAAAACCTTACATAAGCTCATGAAAGAGGAGTATAAAATATAAGTCTGAAAATACCACTGATAACTTGTCTTAAATGTCCCTGACATATCAGGAGATTCTTAACCCAAAGGCATAACAATCTGCTCTCCTTTCACTGTCACAAATTAATTCTTGGGGCAGATCAAGTATGTGTAAATAAGTGGTTTGTGGGAGGAAGGGATCATGGAGGTTCACTGACTAAACTAGAAAGGAAAAAAAGTCCATAGAGCTTAGCCTTGCCTTTCAGAACTGTGTCATTTTTTTATCTCCTGAGATCTGTCACATGAAACTGAAAGTGTTTTCCTTCCACACCAAACTGTAATATGGCTATGACAGAGAACTCTGCTTTCTAACAGCCACATGTTACACACATTCAGTGGCAGCTGATACTTTGACATCCACACCATGTAGGAGCTCACTCTGGCAAAAGCACTTGTTCTGGTGTCAGCCTGATTATGTCTGCTGCTAGGCTGAGTAAATGTAAACATGTTTGTGTCTGAAGATGGGTTTTGGGAGCAGTGAGAGTTCCTTTTTCTCATGTTTTTTTTCCCCTGCTTTGCTGGAAAAAGTTTTTTTTCACCAGGTAGGCTGAGACTCTACATGTTACAATAGATGAGAACTTTACTTTAAAAACATTTTTAATTAAATAGAAAATAATAGGACTAGACTCTAATAGTCTATACACTTTTATACACTTTTCATCAGAAGGAACTTGGGTCTTCTTGGCTTCTTATGAAACCAGAATTCAGTGATCCTCATTCCTTTTAGTTTCAGAGCTTTAACACTCAGGATAAGGATTCTGCCACAGCTGGTTTATCAGTTGGGTGCATCAACCAATGTAATAAATTATTGACCAGTGGGTGACAGTTTAACACTTTAACATGAATATGATAAAATATTACAAAAAATCCTAGGCTGAGAAGGTCTTCCTTCCTTCTTGGTAGAGAGAGTGCTTGGGGTTATTTAGCCGTTCTGTCCTTCACAGTATAGAGGCCAGAAAAATTCTCTAAGGATTTTATGTTCTTTGCAGTTATTAGCTCCTTGACCACATTCTGTACTCATGCCTTTACCTGCCTTATATATTCCTATAAGTATCACATACATCAACTCTTGCATATGAATTTGGCACTTCTTGTACATGGAGGCTATCTAATTTACAATAAGGAGAGAAATGCTTTAAAGGAGATTACCACCATTACCTACATGAGTGTAACTTAAATTGGTAGTATATTTTGAAACTTCACAGAAGAAATAATTGGCTACTGGATTTTATATGAAATCATCAGGTTTTTTTACTGTGCGGGAAGGACAGTTATATAGATTCACATTTCTGATGAAGTGCTAGTGGAATGAAACCCTGAAACATTTAGGAATTCCCATAAGGGGAGACATACAGTTTATGAGGATATTTGTAATTGTTCCTATAAATAAGTGCTTATGTGTCCATCACAGTGATTTAATCTTGAGGTTCATTTATTGAGGACAATGTTTTAGGAAGCAGTTTAAGCTGATGACAGGTAATTGCAGGAAGCCCTACAAGAAAGCCTCCTCAGTCAATTACAAGAAACTGCAGGGGCAAAATTGTGTTTCAGTGGAAATATTCAACCCTTTTTCTTTTAAATTCACTAGTTTATATTATTTTTCTTATATATTCACTAATTTCTCTTACAAAAAGTTCTCTCTCCAACCACAGCAGATGGAGTCCAAGCAGGCTTAAGAGGCTGAACTGATTTCTTCTCCACCTTGAGGCACTGTGGACATAGCAAACCTAGTGAATTTAAAATTTTACTTGACTTTTTTGACTTACCTGTTTCCACAGATTGATTGCCTTACATATGAGTATAAAAATATTTTTTCATCTCTGTATAGAACTTTTTTTTAGGTAATTTGGTAATCACCAATCATGGAAGAAGCTATATAAATGTAAATTTTGTAAGATCATACAGGTAGGTCAAACAGCTTTTGGTATAATTGGATCTACAGTAATAAAATTCACATTGTAATTTGAAAAAAACCACAACCCAAAATACTTCTTTAGCACTTGCACAGCTAATAAAGTCATGCTCAATATTAGACACTAGATTTCCACACATTAGGGAAATTAGTCCTTTTTGGCTATAATTAAACTATGCCAAACAAGAAAATTTTCTCCCTTGCAACTTATTGAAGAGGCTTTGTAAGCGCTGGGAAATGGCATAGGTTGTACTCTGTCTAGATTGATTTCTTGTTATTTCTGCTTTTTCTGATTTTCTATACTGTAAATACCATAATTCATTAGCCTTCCTATACCTAATGGGGGTCCACAAGAAAGCTGGAGAAGGACTTTTCACAAGGTCCTGTAGTGAATGGCTTTAAGCTGAAGGAGGGCAGGTTTAGATTAGATATTAGAAAGAAATTCTTTACTGTAAGGGTGATGATGCACTGTAACCGGTTGCCCAGAGAGGCTGCGGACTCTCCATCCTTGGAAGTGCTCAAGGCCGGGCTGGATAGAGCACTGAATAACACCTTTCACTGATCTAGTGAAAGATGTTCCTGCCAGGGCAGGAAGTTGGAGCTAGATGGTCTTTAAGATCCCTCTGAACCCAAACCATTCTGTGATTCTATGATTCTGTGAATTCCACCTGACAAAATAGTAAGAGAGGCTACCTGCCATGGTGACCAGAGACAGGTTACAGCAGAGTGAGAATTGCATGTGTAGCTGTACCTCTTCCTTGGGACAACACGTAATGCAGTTAGAAACAGCCGGATATGTCATAATTAAACATTGTATATTGCTGTGTATTTTTATTCGTGTGCTTAGCAGGTATGATCATATATATTTTTCCATAACACTAACAGATTTTATCAAGTGTAAACAATCATGAAGATTGCAGAAAGTCAATCAATTTCATTTAAAGTTATAAAATGGGATAGAAGTAAGTCAGGACATTGAGCAATGAAGAACCTCATGTCTCCTTATCCCACTGCTTAGGCAGAGACAGTCTTGTGAATATGCCATGGCTCACAGTAGTCTGGGCAAAAAACACCTCTTCAGGAACCTGGGCACCTCTACCAGGGAGAAACTTGGACTTAATGTCTGTAGCTGTCTCCTCTAAAGATAAGAGGTACATTTGATGCCAAATTTGGCAAGTACGGCAATATTTTTCTCCCACTCCCACTGGAAAGACAGGAAAAGGTTCACCTGAGGAGAGGCAGGATTGAGCCATAAAGACGCAACAAGGGGTTTCCATAGGATGCAGGTGCTACAAGACAAAAATGTCAGCATGTGCATTGAGAAGAACTGATGGCTGCAGGGGCATCACATACAAGGAGCTGAGATGGCACTCATCTTCAGAGTCAAAATAAAAACATAGATTAAGACTGGACAACATCCCTACTACTGAAAATAAAAACAAAACCAAACCCAAACCAAAACAAACAAAAAGAACAAACAAACAAAAAAACCCCCCCAGCCAAACAAACAAGCAAAAAGACAAACAAGAAAAAGGCATAAGGATATCCTGAGTAAGACTTTAAGACTGATGAAATGAACTGATAAAATAATTTTGCTACTAATGCTTCTAGAAAGCAAAAGATAATATAAACATTAGCTTGGCATAATGCCTTGTGTCCTGACTTCTCAGAGTGAGACAGCTGCCACTGAGGGTGATTGGAGGAGAAAAGAGATGGCTCCTCTACTGAAGGAGTAATGTGAGAGCAATTCACAGTCACCCACTGCTGCACTGGCACCCAGTTTCTCCAACATCATGGACCATTCAGGTCACTGCCCTTGTAGATACCCTGTGATAACCAAAGCACATAAAAGAGACCAAGATTTAGCTCTTTCCCATTTGATTTATAGCTTTTCCAGAGCCTGGAGGTGTCAGGATTAATTTTTTTATCTATGCCTGCTCATGCTAAGATCTCCTCTTGGAAGGAAGAGTCAGCAAGGAGATCTGGGTACAGACTTGGTAGAGATCTTCAGCATCTAACTGAGAGAAGGTGAAAGAACAAGGTTCCTCTGCCAATTAAAAAAGCCTGTTTTTTTTCTGAAGGAAGTGCCTAGGGTCACATTCTGTGGGGCATTTAATAGTAGAGAAAAGTCCTGACCAGCCAGCCATAAAATTAGCATTTGCTGTACCTAAGATTTCTCTGAGTGAAAAGAAAGGCAAACTAAAATTTATAGATACAAAATTAACTGTATACATTTTTCTGCCAGGCTAGGGTCTTGCTAGCTATGCTTTATGCAAAATGGTAATGCTGATGACAGAATTCCTTGACAAACCAGAGGTAGAATAAAAATATTGTTTCAATCTTTGATCTGTAGTAGTAACAAAGTAACAAAGTAAACCACTCCAATGATGCACAGACCTTGGGCTGAATTTTAAAAAAATGCTTGTCAAAATCACTTGAGAATGAAAATACTGAGAAGATTAGCAAGCTGAGATGAGCAACTGTGTTTATTTTGTTACCCTAGGTTATTCTCCTGTCATTTGTGGTGTACCTCCTTCAAGCATGCAAGCCTGGTGTTTGCCAGCAGATGTTTATATAAAGTTGGCTATAATTATGAAAACTTGAGATGGTTGACTAAACTCTCCAATTTAGATACCAAGTAATTAAGTAATGACTACTTTGTTTGACATGCTTGTGCTGCATAAAACCATGATAAAAGCATTTGGGGTGAAATTAAAATCTGAGTGTCAGTAAGGAAGAGACACCCTGACAGATGGGGACAATGTGGGCAGAGTTTTCAGCTGCAAAGTGGATGTTCCCAAAACCTGGATAACTTAGATGACCTTACAGTTAGTCTGGACTTAACCTATCCAGACCATGCCTTGGGGGAGACATCCTGGCTACTGAAGGAAAGATGCTCTGTGGCAGCTGTGGGGGTCAGAAATATTAACAAAATGGTGTTTCTTCACTCTTTGACCATCAAGTCATTAAGAATATCAGAGGGAGCAGAAATACCAGCTACTGTAAACTTCTTCGGAAGTCAGAATTTTTGGCTCTCTTTAGTAGTTGCTGGGCCTTGAAAGGAGGAGAGCCCCTGCTGTTGATGGCAGAATTCATTAAGCCAATATACTTGGGAAGAGAGATGAATGGCAAGAAAGGGGAGAGGATCATGGGGAGAGGAACCTGGCCACTCCTCTAACCCCCAAAATGGTGCTTTGCTGTGTCTTGCTTGTCCCTCTCAGCACCGGGCAGACCTACTTGCTCCATGCCATTGCAGACACGGCTTTGAGGTGTGCAAAGGGGGAATTAAATTGGATACTAGCAAAAATTTATTCACTGAAAGAGTGTTTAGATATTGGAACAGCCTGCCTAGGGAACTGGTGGAGTCACCATGTTAAGACATGTGTGAATATGTTACCTGGGGACATGGTTTAGTCAGCAGAGTGGTTCTGGGTTAAAGGTTGGAATTAATAATCTTTGAGGTCTTTTCCAACTTTAATGATTCTACAGTTCCATGCTCCTGCAGGTTCCAGGTCCAACATGGTTGTCCAACCATCTATGTAGATATGAGTCTTAGAATGTTAAGGGTTGAAATACACCTTAAACATCATCTAATCTCTATCCCCATGGCCATGGGCAAGGACACCTCCCACTAGACCAGGCCACTCAAGGCCAACCTGGCCTTGAACAATTACAGGGTTGGAGCATCCACAACCTCCCTGAGCAAACTGTTCGAGTGTCTCACTACCCTCATAAGAAAGAATTTCTTCATAATACCTAAGCTAAATTTCCTCTCTTGAAGTTGGTACCCATTACTCCTTGTTCTAGCATTACAATTCCTGATGAACCACTCCTCTTGGGCTTCCTTGTAGGCCCTTTCAGATACTGGAAACTTGCAATGAGGTCCCCACACAACCTTCTCCTCTCCAAGCTCAACAACTGTCGTGGCAGAAACAGGCTTGGAACAGAGAAAATCTGTGAAAACCATGAAACAGTGTTTGTGAGATGTTCTCACGCAGTGAATCCAAAGCAACTCTCTGTTCTGAAGACCAGCTTAACATCAACTTGCACACAGAATGTTAAACAATAAGATGGCGCCTTGCACCTGCAAGACTGTGTGTGAGAGTCTTTCTAATTGGTTAAGAGAATTGTTTATACCTTTTAGCCTATGGCGTGTTTAGTTTTAGAATTTTAACCAATTGAGTTTTATTTTCCACGAAGTATGTTATATATGGAGTGTAATTTCATAATAAAATTCTCTCTTTGCCTTGCTGAATATATTGGAGTCTATTTTGTGTCGTTGGACCCAACAGCGACAAACAACCATAACTTTCTCAGCCTGGCTTTGTAGGGGGTGCTTCAGTGCCCCTATTAACCTTGTATCTTCCTCTGGACTTGCTCTGACAGTTCCTTGTCCTTCCTTTGCTGGGGTCACCAGAGCTGAACACAGCACTCCACCTGGGGTCTCATCAGAGCAGAGGGGCAGAATCACCTCCCTTGCCTGCTGGTCACGCTCCTTTTGATGCAGCCCAGGATTTCCTTGGCTGTCTGAACTGGTTAATGTTGAGTTTTTCAGGTACCATCACCCCAAATCTTTCACCACAGGGCTGCTCTCAGTCACTTCTCTGCCCAAGCTGCTGGTGTGTCTGGGATTGCCATGACCCAGGTGTAGGACCTTGCACTTTGCTTTGTTGACCCCCATGAGGTTTGCACTGGCCCAGCTCTCAAGCCTGTCCAGGTCCCTCTGGATGCCACCCCTTCCCTCCAGTGTGTCCAGTGCCCCACACAGCCTGGTGCTGGCAGGGAACTTGCTGAGGCTGCCCTTGATCCATCCCACTGTCCGTGTCCCTGACAAAGCTACTGAGCACTATCAGCCCCAGCAGTGACCCTGAGGGACACCACTCGTCACTGGGCTCCACATGGGCCATGAGCCCCTGAGCACAACTCTTTGTGGCTGGCCACCCAGACAGTTCTTCATCCACCCAGTGGTGCATCCCTCAAATCCATGTCTCTCCAATTTAGAGACAAGGATGTCGTGTGGGACAGCGTCAAACACTTTGTGTAAGTCCAGCAGGAGGTGTCAGTAGCTCTGCCCCTGCCCACTGATGCTGTCAGCCCTGATGGAAGGTCACCAGATTTGTCAGGCATGATTTGCCATTAGTAAAGCCATTAGTAAAGCTGTTACTAATCACCCCTTTGTTTCCATGTGCCTTAGAAGAGTTTCCTGTGAGAGAGAATATGTTCCTGGATGTTGTCTGGCACATTGGTGAGACTAACTGGTCTCTCTAGTTGCCTGAGTCTTCCACTTCCCCTTTTAAAAAATGGGTATTAGAGTTCCCTTTATCCAGCCGTCATGGACTTGCCCTGACTGTCGTGATTTATAAGAGCTTGGGCAGCCCCAGAGTAGGGAAAAGTTTTTCTATTCCTTCAGACCTCCAGAGAATATGGGTGGTCCTCCCCAGGCAGAGATGTGTGAATTACCTGGCTGATGACCACAGAGCATCCCAGCTGTACAGGCACGTGGTCTCTGCAGTGGCTGCTGTGGAGGGAGTGGCCCTTCTCCCTGTGTGGTTGGCCAGAAGCTCTTGGGCTTCATGTATGCCTCCTCATTGCTTCAGCAGCAGCTTAGCAAAGTCACAGAGGGTGTTCAGTGAGTTAGTTACGTTTCAGCTCTCAGTGGGCTACTTTTAGTTTTTACATGGAATGAGACATAACAGAGTTAAACTCCTGGTTTGAAAATGGGGGTTTATTTCCCTTTCTCCAGTCATCTGGAACTTCACCCTCCATGTTTTTTAAAACTAGTGGATAGTGCCTTAGCACTGTTCATCTGCCAGCTCCCTCAGGACCCTCCTTCCTGAGAAAGGTCTTGTTTGCAACTGTCAACAAGTCTGCTTTCTAAGCTTTCAGGTCTTCATATTACAGAATGTAAAAGTTAGCATACTTTGTTGACTGTTGGGAAATGGATGGACATGAGTTGACAACATCAAGGAGAAAAGTGACCCTTGTGATTTATTGCAGTAATTTCTAAAACTTTTAAATTATAGTACATTGAAGAGTTCTTCTTTGGTGCCAGAATGATTCTCTGAATTTGGCAGATCTATGTCCTGTAAATTATCTGGCTTAATTTTTTCTTTCATTTTATTTTTGCTTTTGGTTTTTTGGAGGGTATGATGCAGAGCCATATGCTAGTGTCACAGTTCATGGGAGGCTTCCTCTCCTTTTCCAAACTGATTTTCTTGATAGAAAGCTCCTTGTTGTTTATGGTTATATTGTCTTCATGATGTAGTGCAGGAAAGTTTGCATGGCTAGCTGTTGATTAACTGTTTTAATTTAAACTGTCATTTATTTATTTAATACAGCAGTAAAACTTAGTGCTGCTGAGTGTGAGGGGTTTTTGCTAACTGCAATGGAAATAGTTTTCACTTAGGCTGAAATATAGCCTTCTTACCTCCTTTTTTGTGACTTTTTAAGATGACTGTTTATAAAGGTTTTAAATGGAACTGAATGAAATGTTCTGGCAAAAACCGGGACTGGCTTGCATGTAGTTTTAGCTGTTAAAATGTTGCCAAGGAACAAAATTACTGTTTCTTTCAAGAAATCAGTGAAATGTTCCTTTGAATGTGAAAGAAAACCTGTGTATCACTGTTGCTTTCAGGCCACCCCAGGCAATCCTGTTGATACTATTCCCCGTGGCAGATGCCTCTCCTTAGCAGAGCTGAGAGCAGGATGAGAGGTCACTTCTCTGAGCTGGAACAGAGAGTTTTGCATGGTGAAAAACGTCGTCCTAATATTTAAAATTAAACTAGTCCCTTTTTTTAAAGCAGCCACAATCCTTTACAAGACTTAGCTAACAAAGACTTACAACACCCTGCAGTGCACTGTAGGAAAGTGCTGTATGGGATTATTAGATTGAAGCAGTGCCAGCTGGCACAGAGCCCTGCAAGAGTTCTCATGATGCTCCACCAGGCATGAGACCGACTGGGTTAGAGACCTGCTTGGCTGCTTTCCATTACCAACAGTAGGCAGGCAGATCTCTCTGAAGGTGTGCAGGGGATGTATCAGTTGTGGCATGTTTGATAATGACATTCAGATTTAATTTT
>VZTR01016143.1:31254-43377 GCA_013400775.1 Chaetops frenatus | reverse complement strand
CGGCAGCTCGGCCCGGTAACACGGGGGTGGTGAAGACCCTGGGGAACACCTATCAGTTCACGGTGGACGTCAGCGACTTCGCCCCCGAAGACATCATCGTCACCACCTCCAACAACCAGATCGAGGTGCACGCCGAGAAGGTGGGCACTCCCCCCCCTCCCCGCTCACCCCCAGAGCGGGGGACCCCAAAATCCTCCCTGCAGGATGCGGGGGCCACCCAGCTCCCACCCAAATCCCCAACAGCAGCGGGGCTTAATTCACCGTTAATTAATGGTGACCGCAGGGAATAATGAGTCCTCATTCCTCTTGCACCCCAAAATCGGCCCTTTTCACGCGTTTCTTCTCCCCAGCTGGCCGCGGATGGCACCGTCATGAACACCTTCACCCACAAGTGCCAGCTGCCCGAAGACATGGACCCCACGTCCGTGTCCTCCTCGCTGGGGGACAATGGCATGTTGACCATCCGGGCTCAGCGCCGGCCGGCCAAGCACTCCGAGCACGTCCAGCAAACCTTCCGGACTGAGATCAAGATCTGAGGGGTCGGGGGGCTCCTTTCCCTCCCTTGCTAATTAAATGGGTGATATGGGAAGGAGGTGGGATGTGGGGTCGGGAATGGGAACGCTCCCTCCACCGTGGGGTCAGACCTGTGCTGAACGCATCCCGTCACCCACCAGAGAAATTTCGGAGGGGAGTCCCAGCTCCAGCAATTTTTAGCCGGCGCTCGTTGAGGGGGGAAATCCAGCGTGCCAGGAGTCCTGCCGGGAGCCAGTTTCCCTTCCCAACCCTCTGCCAGAGCTTGTCTTTGTATATAGAGCTTGGGATAAATTATTGAGAACGTCTGACTGCCGCCTTCTCCGTTTTTTGATGTTTCCTTGATGCTTTACCCTCAAAAAGGGGTGTGGGCTCAGAGCCGAGGGGTGCCTTGGTAAGGGATATTCCGCCACCCCGACAAAAACCCGGACCAGGAGCCACTCGGGCGCCCGCTGCCCTGTTTATTTCCAGCCCAGGGTGACTCATTTCTTCCCCGAAGCTCTATTTCTGAGCCATTCCCTCAGCTGTTCGGCTGCCGACCCACCTGGAAGAGCACCAAACCCTCCTCCTCCTCCCCTCGCCCACCCTCACCCACCACCCTCGCCATGCCCCAAAGGGGAGACACGAGCCGGGATGGCGGCCCCAAACCCAAGGGCTTCTTTTTTGGAGGGGGAGAAAACCTCCCGCAAGGAAAGGCCTGGCTCCTGTCTGTGTGTACTGACAACACCGAGGCTCCTGTTTACGGCTACACACAGCTCGTGTTGCTGCTCCCGTCCGTCCCGAGCCACTCGTGACTGGCATTAACTCACCTGGCAGCGTCCCAGGCACGGCTGCTCTGCCTGTCGCTCAGGGCGCTCCCCGCTGCAGGGAAAAAAGGGTTAAAATGGTTAATAAAGTTGTTAGTGGCAGCAGAGGCTGGGGAAGCTCGGGAGAGGGCAGCGGCGATGTCCCCGAGCGCCAGCCCGACTCCCAGCGCCGGTCACTGGTTGCCATCTAGTGGCCCTCGCCCAGGGAGATGCAGAGAAAGGAGGAAGAAAATGGGAAAAAACCGCCCTATTTCTGCCCAAATCGCATTTGCACCTGGGAGATGCGGAGACGGAGAGGGCTCAGCCCAGCCCTAAAAGCACCCCACAGCAGCTCGTTTGTGGCAGGAAAGCTGGGGGGAAAAAACCAGGTTTTGGGACGTGTTTAAACTCTGGACGAGGGGATCGAGGGCACCCTTGAAGCCCGATAAGAAAATATTTTCACTTATTTATAAAGTAATGTTAATGGTTTTAAATCACATGATTCTCTTTATTATTTAGCATCGTGTCCTCTATTGGTTATTGATTTTTATGGTAGTTTTATCATCCTCTCAGTCGGGGTATCTCCAGCTTTCCAGCCTTAATGTCATTACTCCAACGTCCTTGAAAGACCATAAATTTAAGATCCCAGATATCCAATTTTCGAATGCCTTTGGCTTTATTGAAGTTTTTCGGCGTTAGTTTTAACAAACCTAAGGTTTTGGTGATTTAATGATCCGAGTAACAAGAGTGTTACTTAGAGAGTAACAAGAGAGAACCTTAACTAGTGCTGTCCGAAAGTGGGTGCTGCCTACAACTAATTAAAACAACTAATCAAAGAATAGTTAGGAAAGTTATATTTTTTCCAACAACCTAGAACCTTCTCCCCTGACAGAAGGGTGGAGCCAAGGGAACAAGTGACAGGAAAAGAGGAACGGCATTAAGTTGTGGCAGGGAAATTCACGTTAGATACGCAGAAAATTCCTTCAGGGAGTGGGTGGTCAGGAAAAGAGGAGCAGCATCAAGTTGTGGCAGGGAGGTTAATGTTACATATATGAAAAATTCCTTCATGGAATGGGTGGTCAGGCACTGGGACAGCGGTGGAATCACCACCCCGGGGGTGTTCAAACAGGGCTGATTTGGCGACTGGGGACATGGTTAGCGATGATCACGGCGGTGGCGGCGACACCGGTACCTTCGACACTCTCAGCTCCTCCCGGTCTCCGCCGGACCCTCACGGCTCCTCCCGGTCCCTCAGCACCGCCCCCCCACCGTCATGGCGGCGCCTCTGAGGCGGGCAGGGGCGGGAAAGGGCGGGAATGTGATTGGACGCCTCCGCGCATGCGCAGCCACGCCTCCGCGGCGGGCGGGCCGGGGAGACGCCGCTTCCGCCCGGCTCTAAGATGGCGGCGCCCTTTGTCTGCTCGGTGTCACGGTGAGGGCCGCGGGCCGCGGGTGAGGCCCCGCCGGGCCCGGCATGGCAGGTACGGCATGGGGGCCCCGGGAGAGCGCTGGAGGGGTTGGGGAGGGGGCTGAGTGGGACACGGGCGCTGGGAGGGGAGGGGGCTGCGGCCTGGCTGGCTGGCTGTGGGGTAGCGGAGCCGCTTTGGGGGTCACCCCGGTGCGCGGCCCTCGGTTCTTTGAGGGGAGGCTGCGAGGACGGGAGCGGTCCTGCTGGCAGGCCCTGGGAAACGGGGAGCTGNTGCCAGATACCGTCAGGGTTTGGTGGTTGCTGTGAGGGGAGCGGGGGGCTCCTGCTTGTTGTGAGGGGAATGGGGAGTTGGTGGCTGTGGTAGGGGGAGTGGGGGGCTGTCGTGAGGGGAATGAGGTTTCTCGATGTCAGGAAGGCAGCGAGGGGCTCCAGGCTGTCGTGAGGACGGTGGGGGCTCCTGGCTGCACCCCCTCCGCAGGGTGTCCCTGTCCGCTGTGTGACCCCCCCCCAGCCGTGAGGTGACTCGGGGCGAGGCCGTGAAGGAAGCCCGGTGTCCCCCGGGCGCGGGGCGTCACCGTTCCCTCAGGCCACCCCAGGTTCATCCCGAGGGCGGAGAATGGGAGTCACAGCCCCCGGCCAGCGCCAGACACATCCCCTCACCTCAGGGAGAGCCGCAAGGAAAAAGGGATTTTCCCTTATTTTGGCGTTTTGGCGAGGTGACAGCCCCTCCTGGCTGTGCGTGCCCTCTGCGGGCGGGCATGGGTGACACATTTCCCGCACCAGCCGCGTTTCCTGAGTTTCGTTTCTGCATCAGGGGCTTCTCCCGGGATTCCAGCCCTCAGCCACCATTCCAAAGGGTGTTTTTCCCCGAGGGGACAAGGGTTTGTCATCCCTGGGCACTGCAGACACAGAAGGGGCTTCAGGGCAGATCTCAGGCTCAGGTGATGTCTCAGTGTCCAGAGCAGCACCAGCACATCCCTAAGCCTGAAATCTAAATAACCAAGGGGTCTTCAGGATGTCTGTTCCCTGTGAGGCATCCAGAACGTCCCTGTCCTCGTGTCTGTGTCATTTAATTTCCTTTTCATCGCATTTTTTCCTCTTTGTGACCATTTCCCCTCTCACAGCTTGCCTTCCACTTCTGACCGCGAGCTGCGCAGCCCTTCCCTATTCCACGACCCACGTTATTATTATGTGGAGCAGCTCTGCTCAGATCAGCTCTAAACTTTGTTTTTTTCGTGGGAAACATTGCAGGATCTGTTCCTGGAAATGAGGACAGACCCCTCTGGGCAGAGGCAGCGAGGGTTGGGGCCGTGTTGTTCCCTGAGCTGACGCACGAGGAGGGAGATGACGGTGGGTAGGAAACAAACCCCCTCTTCCCTTTCATCTTCTCAGGATGGATGGCTGGGCTGTGACAGCCTTGAAAGGCTGTGTTTAAGTAACTGATTTTTCCAGTTTAGGGAGGTTTGGGGGTTTTTAATGGGTTGATATGGCAGGGAAGGGGAGAGGTAATGTTGCTAATTAGCGAGAGCGCTTAGCAGAGCTCACGTGGGAAGCTCTCTGGGACTGCAGCTGCTGTGTTTATCTGCGTGGTGGGCGTGGGTGGGCTCATAATGAACTTTTCCGTGATTAGTTGGATAATGAGAGACTCAACAGCCTCGTCGGGGAGAGGTCAGGAGGGGAATCATCTCCCTTGAGGGGAAATCAGAGGGTGCCCGGTCCTGCGAAGGTGATTTTGCACCTTGGTGCCTTCAGCAGCCAAGACTGGAGGTTTGAAATGGAGTTTTTTCATCCCATTTTTCCCAGGATGGCTGCGTAGAGACTGACCTGAACACCTGGAGAGGGGAAATCTCTAGAGGAGACACACAATCCTCTGGCCCTCCATCCTCCGCATATCTCGGCTCCTCGCAGCCCAGGGGTGAGCTCGGGTGCCTGTCCTGGGGGTTGGGTCCAGGTGTTTGGGATTGTTAAACCTCGGGGCCAGGGATTTCAGTGGATGAAGGTGACATTGGCTGCTAGGTGTGGGTACAGAGAGCTCATCCAGGCCTCTCCCTGCTGTGCTTCTGAGGGAGCTGGGACATGATGTTACACAGGGGACTACAGAAAATGGGAAGTTTTTTGGGGAGGAGTTGAGTTTCCTGGATTTTTACTTCCTTCTCAAAGCTGGGGAACAAAGCTGAGACAAGTCCAACCCTGGAGTGTTAAAAATCATCATTCAGATGCAAAGTGCCTCCCACAAATTCCCCAAAATACCCTTTTACTGCATCAAACTGTCATGATTCCTCAGGTCCTGCTGCTCAGAGCTCTCCGAGCACGGAACACAGCCTTGTTTATTCCTGCTGGGAAAATGCTCCCCCTTTTTTCCAGGCCTTTGCCAGCCGCCCAGGACCATGTAATGCAGTATTTTGATCCAAATACTGTTTCTCCTGGCTGTCAGGGATGTATTTTGGGACAGGCTGGGGGAATTTGGAGAGCTGGGGGAAAGCCAGGGCAGGGAGCTCATTGCAATGACAAAGTGGAGTGGAACTTCCTCTCTCCATGGTGTCAGAGAGGTCCTGACCTCTCACCCAGACTGGGAATGGCTTTGGAAGCTGAAGGAATCCTTGGGAGGAAAATCCTTCCCCGAGTGTTGCTGGCACCCGCAGCTGACAGGAGGAGGCTCCCTCTGACCACTGCTCACTGGAAGGGATAGGAACTGGAGCTGCCTGCTGGTGTGGATCCAAACCTCTGGCTTCTTCCTGACTGGAAACTCCTGATTTAAGAGGTGGTGAAGTGGAAAAACAGCTTCCATGGGCTGGAAACTTTCAGAGAGACTGAATGTGGAACCCAGGAGTATTTCCCCAGCTGTAACCTTCCAGCTCCAGCGCCCAGAGCTTCAGGGACTTCTTGTGTGAACAATGACTGGATAGTCCCTGCTTCCTTTCTCCTCTCTCCTTGCCAATCCCTTGAAACAACCCCTCCAGCACGGCAGTCATTGTTGGAAGGCAAAGCCAACCCTTCATTCACCCCATGGATGCAGCTCAGGAGAAAATCCATTGTGTGGCACTTTGCTGACAAGGACCCGCTGGAAAATTGGGGTTTTGCCACGTCTCCAGCAATTTGCAGCATTCCTCAGGCAAAGCTGTGCTCCCAGCCTGGGGAACTCCCTGCAAACACATAATAAAATACAAAAATTCCTCAGTATCGTGACATTGTGATATTGTGAGGAAGGCTTGGGTGAACACCTCCATGCCGTGGCCTTGGCAGGAGCCGTGACGCAGAGGAGGGATGGTGGCACTTGTGTCTGCAGAGGTGGCGAGGCTCGTGCTCACTGCTCGGACCAGCTGAGGAGCAGTAGCTGTGTTCTGAGTGCCATCAGCGTGGCTAAAAGCCATCATGGCTGTTCCATCAGCTCCTGCCAGCCACGTGTTGGAGTCCTGCCTGTTCCAGGAGAGGGTTTGGGGTTGGATTTAGCCAGAAATTCACCTTTCTGGGCCATTCCTTTAACCACAAGGGGCAGTCAGGCTGTGTTTTGTGATCATTCCTCCTCCACAACCCCTTCAGCAGTTCCACCAGCCAGCTCACCGCCCCATCCCGGGTTTTTTTTCCCTCCCCACAGCCATGGATTTCCCACAGCACAGCCAGCAGGTGCTGGAGCAGCTGAACCAGCAGCGGCAGCTGGGGCTGCTCTGTGACTGCACCTTTGTGGTGGACGGCATCAACTTCAAGGCCCACAAGGCTGTGCTGGCTGCCTGCAGCGACTACTTCCGCATGCTCTTCGTGGACCAGAAGGACGTAGTGCACTTGGACATCAGCAACGCTGCAGGTAGGCCTGGAATTTCTATCCAGGATCCCTCCCAGCTCCTTAAACGACACAATTCCATGCCCAGGCTTCGAGGGAGGCTCTTCAGCTTGTCATTTTGAGCCTTTTCAGAATGAAAGAGCAAGGAGCGAGGGCTCATTTTTGGTTGTGTCACCTCCCCTGCAGGCCTGGGCCAGGTTCTGGAGTTCATGTACACGGCTAAGCTGAGCCTAAGCCCCGACAACGTGGAGGACGTGCTGGCCGTGGCGGGTTTCCTGCAGATGCAGGAGATTGTCAGTGCTTGCAATGCACTGAAATCCCTCTCTGTGCCCCCAGAAAATCCCCCTGGGATGAACCAGCAGCCCCCCGAGATTGGTATGTACCCTCCTGGCCTCCCCTTGCCCAGGGAAAGTCAAGATTTACCCACGTTATGCTTCATCCACTCCAAAATCTACCCACTTCTGCTCCTTAGCCACCTTCCAAACCCATGTCCTGGGTACCTCTGGTGCACCCGAATGGGTTTGACCCTCTTGGGCAGCAGCAGCAGTTAAAAAACTCCTGCTTCCATGAATTCTGTGGGATTTGGGAATCCTCCTGGCGGCAGCAGCTGGATGGCTTGGCCTGTTCCCTGGCAGGGGCTGACAAGGTGATGGCCGATGACAAGACACTGGTGGTGGCAGAAGCTCTGGGGAAGCCTGACAAAGCCAAAGCAGCTGCTCCCGATGCCGAGGGCGAGGAGGAGAAGCCGGTGGCCGTGGCACAGCCCGAGGTGCCTGCAGAGCAGCTGGCTGGCCAGGAAGGTGAGCCAGCCAGGGGTGACAGCCCGGGTGCTGCCGTCCCCCCCGGCACAGCCTGTGCTGACACCGCGGTGCTCACCGGGACAGGCGCTGCCATCCAGGAGGATCCCAAGGCCGACGTTGCTGCCCGGACAAGAGGTGTGTTGGTGAGCAGGGCTGGGACAGAGCTGGGCAGAGCTCGGTCCCTCATTTTCTCTGGAATTAATTGCGTGAGTGTGGGTTTTGTCAGGCGTGGATCTTCTGGGAGGAGTTTTCGTGGAGCACGGTGAGGAGAGTTGGGAAATTCTCCTCTGCCTCTACAGGCTTTGGGAATATAGGGCTAATCACCTGAAAATTCAGAGTGATTCCAGGCAAGGGTGATGATGAATGAGCTTTCACTTCCCTTCCAACTCGGATGTTTCTGTGATTTCCCTGGGGACAGGGGATGCCTTATCCCAGTCTCCTTAGGTTAGGCAATACAGGTGGATTTTGTGCCTCTGCTGCTGCTCCCAAACTTGAGCATCCCCATTTTCTACCGTCCCGCAGAGATGAAACCGGAAAGGAAGGAGGAAGAGGTGGAGATGATAGTGGAGGAGGAAGACGACAGTAAAATCCCCAAGGAGGAGCCTGCCCAGCTGGAAAATGGGGAAAATGCCGATGATAACGAGTCGGGAAGCACGGACTCCGGGCAGGAGAACTCGGGGGAGCCGCGCCTCCTGCGCTCTGGCACCTACAGCGACCGCACCGAGTCCAAGGCCTACGGCTCCGTCACACACAAGTGTGAGGTGAGGCCAGCCGGGCTCCTGGGTGGCATCTCTGGGTGTCACCGGCTGCCTGGGGTGACAGTGCCCATCCCTCCCTCCCTAGGACTGCGGGAAGGAGTTCACCCACACCGGGAACTTCAAGCGGCACATCCGTATCCACACCGGAGAGAAGCCCTTCTCTTGCAGGGAGTGCAACAAGGCCTTCTCAGACCCGGCCGCCTGCAAGGCCCATGAGAAAACGCACAGGTACGGGGTGGAGCCAGGGGAAGATGCCTGAAAAACATGGGGTTTGCTGGGAATGGTTGAATCCTTTGGAGATCCACCAGTGGGTTGGGGTATCTGGGAGGAGATTTCTTTCTGCCCCTGTCATAGAGTCACAGAATAGTCCCAAGTTGGAAGGGACCCTCAAGGATCAAATCCAACTCCTGGCCCTGCACAGACACCATCAGAACCCCATCCTGTGTCTGAGAGCGTTGCCCAGACTGCCCTTCCCTTTTGTGCTGTTTCGTGGGCTCCCCATCCCTGGAAGTGTTCAGGGTTGGACGGGGCTCGGAGCAACCTGGTCTGGTGGCAGGTGGGACGTGGCGGGACGAGATGAGCTTGAAGGTCCCTCCTAATGCCGGTCACTCCGCCATCCCCGTGGGTCTGGCTATGGGGGTTACGCTCAGAGTGAGGCAGCGAGACCCCCGGTGCTGGGTGTGACGTTCCCACCTCGTGCCAGCCCGCTGAAGCCCTACGGCTGCGAGGAGTGCGGCAAGAGCTACCGGCTCATCAGCCTGCTGAACCTGCACAAGAAGCGGCACACGGGCGAGGCCCGCTACCGCTGCGAGGACTGCGGCAAGCTCTTCACCACCTCGGGCAACCTGAAGCGGCACCAGTTGGTGCACAGCGGCGAGAAGCCCTACCAGTGTGACTACTGCGGGCGCTCCTTCTCTGACCCCACCTCCAAGATGCGGCACCTGGAGACACACGACACCGACAAGGAGCACAAGTGTCCCCACTGTGACAAGAAGTTCAACCAGGTGCGCTGGGGAGCGGGAGCTGGGCCAGCAGGGAGGTTTGTCCACGGGATGCAGTTTGGGGCTGTCCTGGGATGGTGGTATATCCATGAGGTGCAGTTTGTGGTCCCAGAATGGTCCTGAAAGGGTGGGTTATCCATGGAGTGCAGTTCTTGGAGCTTGCAAAGGGCAGTTTATCCATAGGGTGGAGCTTGGAGGTCCCAGAAGCCCCTCCAGAAGGGATCCGTGGGGATTTGGGTTGCTCCGAAGGGAGATGGGGTGGTTTGGGGGCTCTCTCCATCCTGTTTTCCATCCCCAGGTGGGAAACTTGAAGGCTCACCTGAAGATCCACATTGCAGATGGGCCCCTGAAGTGCCGGGAATGCGGGAAGCAGTTCACCACATCAGGTAACACGGGGAGGGGGGCTGAGTGACGGGGGTTGGATGGTCTGAGGGGGCAGGGAGTGTTCTGGGGCTGGATCAGAACCAGAGGAAGGATTTCATCTCAGGTTTACAGTGCCATGGTTGTGCTGCATGAACTCCTGGCTTTCCCCATGGGAGCCACACCCTGGAAGGGGTTGGGGTGGTCCCTATGGGGTCTTTTGATCCCCTCAAACCCTGGGTGCTTGTCCTGGCTGTCCCCATTTCTGTGTTACTGCCTGATCCCAGGAAAGGTGCAGCTGACCCTCCCTTGAATCCCTGTGCAGTCCCCGCTCCCTGAATAGCACCAGGCTTTTCCCGGGGGAGCTTCTGGGGCTCTGGGAAGGAGGAAAAGTTCAGCCTGCCCTGCTCCCAGGTAACCTGAAGCGGCACCTGCGGATCCACAGCGGGGAGAAGCCATACGTGTGCGTACACTGCCAGCGCCAGTTCGCCGACCCTGGCGCGCTGCAGCGCCACGTCCGCATCCACACTGGTACGGATCCGCTCCCTGCCTCCCCAGGGTTCTCCTTCCCCGCCTGCTCCCACCCACCTGCTCCCTGTTCTCCCCAGGAGAGAAGCCGTGCCAGTGCTTGATCTGCGGGAAAGCCTTCACGCAGGCCAGCTCCCTCATAGCCCACGTGCGCCAGCACACCGGGGAGAAGCCCTACGTGTGCGAGCGGTGTGGGAAGAGGTAAGGATTCCTCTCGGGAACACGGGGAGGGGCTGGTAGAATATCACGGGGCACCTCTGCCCGCCCTCCGCAGCTGGGTCCTGTTCTGTGGAGGTGCCGGGGTGATACCAGGGGCTACGGCGACCGTGGTGTCATTCCCAAAGGTTCGTCCAGTCGAGCCAGCTGGCCAACCACATCCGTCACCACGACAACATCCGGCCCCACAAGTGCACCGTCTGCAACAAAGCCTTTGTCAACGTGGGTGACCTGTCCAAGCACATCATCATCCACACAGGTGGGTACCTCCCGAAACCCTCCCCTGCCCGCCAGGCATTGTCCCCTCAGCCAGCCGCACGTTCCCTGCCCTCTTCCCAGGGGAAAAGCCGTTCCTGTGTGACAAATGCGGGCGCGGCTTCAACCGCGTCGACAACCTGCGCTCCCACGTGAAGACCGTGCACCAGGGCAAGGCTGGCATCAAAATCCTGGAGCCCGAGGAGGGCGACGAGGTCAACATCGTCACCGTGGCATCCGATGACATGGTGACGTTGGCCACTGAGGCGCTGGCCGCCACCGCCGTCACGCAGCTCACGGGTGAGCTGGGGGACCCACAGGTGTTCCCAAAGGGAGCTCATCTGTGGGGAGCAGCTTGGGAGCCATCCAGAAGGGAGAGTTAGCATTGGGGTGCAGCTGGGAGGTCCTGGAGTTGTCCTGAAATGGAATCTTAACCACAGGAAGCAGCTGGCTGGTCCCAGAGTTGTCCCCAGAGGGAGGTTCGTTTGTGGGGCTGCAGCTTAAGGGTCTCAGGAGTCGTCCCAAAAGGGAAACATACCCCTGGGAATGCGGCTTGGGGGGTCCTGGAGATGTCCTGAAAGGGAGGTTTATCCATGGGGTGTGGCTTGGAGGTCCCAGATGCCATCCCAAAAGGGCGATTTTATTCCTGGGGAGCAGCTTGGGTGTTCCATCAGCCACCCCAAAAGGAAAAGTTACCTGTGGGGAGCAGCTGGAGGGGCCTGAACTGTCCCAAAAGTGAGGTTAATTTATGGGGTGCAGCTTAGAGGTCCCAGGACCCACCCTAAAAGGGAAACTTATCCATGGGATGCAGCTTGGCCATCTTGTCCTTAAAAGGAAGGTGGATCTCCGAGGAGCAGCTTCGGGTTCTAAGAGACACCCCAAAAATGAGATTTTTCCATGCGGAACAGCCTAGGGCAGCCCTTCCAGAGGGGAAACTTACCCCTAGGGAACAGCTTGGGTGCCTTGGGTGACCCTGAAAGGGAGGTTTATCCATGAGGTACAGTTTGAGAGGCACAAGAGTCACCCCAAAAGGGAGATTCATTTGTGGGGGGCAACTTGGAGGTCCTGGAGCCCCCAAAGGCACTGGAGGTTTGTCCACGGGGGAGGAATTCCTGGCCAGCCCAGCCCCCCAGTGTCTCTGTCCCCTCCTGATGTTGTCCCCTGTCCCGCAGTGGTGCCCGTGGCGGCCGCGGTGACGGCAGATGAGACGGAAGCACTTAAAGCCGAGATCACCAAAGCGGTGAAGCAGGTGCAGGAGGCAGGTGAGACCGGGAATACGGGGCTGGCTCCTCCCATCTCAACACCCTGGGGAATACCGGGCTGGCTCTTCCCATCCCAGTACCCCCGGGAATACCGGCACGGGCCCGGCAGCTCCCATCCCAGCGCCTCCCCAGTTGTTGTGTGTGTTTTTCTCCCCCCGGGGCAGACCCCAACACGCAGATCCTGTACGCCTGCGATTCCTGCGGGGAGAAGTTCCTGGACGCCAGCAGCCTGGCGCAGCACGTGCGGATCCACACGGCCCAGGCGCTCGTCATGTTCCAGGCGGAGCCGGACTTTTACCAGCCCTACGGCGCGGCGGGCTGGCCGGCAGAGCAGGTCATCCCCGCCGGGGAGCTCCTCTTCCGCCCCCGCGACGGCCCCGAGCCGCCCCCGGCCGCTGCCCCCGCACCCCCGACCGAGGG
>VZTR01016143.1:0-28199 GCA_013400775.1 Chaetops frenatus | reverse complement strand
TTTTTTTTTTTTCTTTTTTTTCTTTTTTGTGTGGGTTTTTTTTTCCCCAAAAAGGAGGCACAGGAACCCAAGCCCAGTCCACCTGCTGAGTGCATCAGTTGTCCATAAGCTAAAGCAACATGTAAACATCCAGGGTTTGATCGAGGCCAGTCAGGCAGGAGGCTGGTTTCTGGCAGCATTTTTTCTTGTTTCATAACCTTCTCTCCTTCTTTTGAATTAGTTTTTATTTTAAAATTAAATTTTTTTGTGTGTTTTTTTTTGTGGGCTTTTTGTTGTTGTTGTTGTTTGTTTTTTTTTTGCTGCAGGGCCTTGGAAAAATTAAAAAAAAATTAAAATTAAAATAATAAAAGGTCAGTAACTGGTTAACAGCTCATACCGACGCGATGACAATCATCAGGTGAGGAGAGATGTTGGAGATGCTGGCGAGGAGGTCCGGGGCCAGGCGGGACAGGTGGCTTTCCGAAAACTCGCAGGGTGGGAAGATCTGCAGAACGTAGGCAGGCTGCAGGGAGGGGAAAAAAACACAGATCAGAGACAACCCATGCCTAAAAATGTTTAAAAATGGGATGTTGTGGTGATGTTCTGGGTGTTTAAAGGATCCTGTATCTTGTATGAAAAAGAAGCTGTGGGTGTTGTTTCCCAGGTGTAAGAGCTGGCTGGCTCTGCTGGGAAAGGCAGAAAAATTCCCATTAATTATCATTTCAGTGACTGCTCTGAGCACTGGCTGCTCACTCTGGGGTCTTTACACCCAGAATTAAATTACACACAGGTTTAATTGCCTTCAGTGCAGCAAGACACCTGGAATAAACCCTCCATGGCACCAAATGCAAGAAAACACCAGCTGTCCTGGAAAAATCAGGATATGGGGAAGAAACAAGGACTCTGCTGCAGAGACAAAGAGCTGGGAAAAGCATTTGGTTGCTTTTCAGCCCAAGATGTTGGACTGGGAAGCCACCAAACACACATTTGAGGTTTTTTTGGCTTTGGGGTGGCTTTTATCAATTCCATCAGTGATTATAGGGATTCCATCAATGACTATATGGATCCCATCCATGATTTTATGGATCTCACCAATGATTTTATGGATCCCATCAATGACTATAAGGATCCCATCAATGATTTTGTGGATCCCACCAATGACTGTATGGATCCCATCCCTGTGTTTGCCATGTGATGGAAATGTGGGGGTTCTTTGACCAGTGAGCCCAGGCAGCTCCAGCAGAACCCGAGCTGTCAGTGCTGTTTGGTTCGGTGTCCCCAGGGCCCTGCAGGGGTGCCTGTACCTGGTTGGAGCCGGGGTTGGGGACGTTGATGATGCCTGCAGCCTGCTTGGCCTGCAGGTAACTGATGAAGGCGGCCTTGAGCGACTCCGTCTGACTGACCACGTCCTCCTGGTCCCGGCCACAGGGCAGAGCCAGCAGCAGGCAGTAATCGCTCTCCACCTGCCAGGGAAGGGCACGCTCAGGGAAATAATGCTGGATGAGCAGGTGCTCTCCAGCCATCCATCCTCTATCCGGGGGGTAAATCCTCACTGTAAGCTCCTTGATGTTACAATCTGGACCCAAGAGAAGCTGTGGCTGCCCCGTCCCCAGAAGGGTCCAAGGTAAGGTTGGACGGGGCTTGGAGCACTCTGGGACAGTGGGAGGTGTCCCTGCCTATGGCAGGGGGTGGCACTGGATGGGCTTTCAGGCCCCTCCAACCCAAACCAGTCTGGGATTCTGTGATTCCAACACTTGCTGAGAGCACAGCCAGACCAGATGGTGGAAAGGACTGAAAATGGATTTTCATGGCCACCTGAACTCCCCATCCCACCTTACTCAGACACACCAAAGCCAGCAGGAGTTTGTCCCGGGGCTGAGGGGACAAAGGTTTCCCAGCTCTCACTGCTTTTCCCGTAAATGCCATGTAAGAGCTATTGCTCACCACCTGCAGTCTGTGCTATGCTCTCTGGGCTGGAGGAGTCAGTGTTAATCCCAGAACCCCAAAACAGAATCACAGACTCTCCTGGATTGGAAGGAACCCCCAGGGATCACTGAGTCCAACTCCAGGCCATGCACAGGATCCCAACAATCCCACCCTGTGCTTGACAATGTTGTCCCCACACTCCTTGGGCTCTGGCAGCCTTGGGGCTGTGCCCATTCCCCGAGGAGCCTGGGCGGTGCCCAGCTGACAGCAGCCCAGCTTTCTGGGAGCACTGGTGGCTTTCAGCCCTGCAGCTGGTGAGACCAGCTGGGCTCTGAGCACGGGGATTCCCTCCCAAACACCGCCCTGCCCCAGCCCTCAGCCTGCTCACCATCATTCTGCGTGCCACCCCCTCAAGCTGGGAGGCCTCGAGCCGCATGCGCTGCGCGATCCGCAGCGGGGGGCCCCCCTCGGGCGCCGGCAGTGACCGGTGAGCCAGGACGTTGTTCCCGGACACAAAGTGCAGCTGCACGGCCGCTGTGTCGTTCTTGAGAGCCAGCAGACCCTGCCAGACAATGGGGTATTTCTGCGGAAGAGAGGGAGAAGAGTATTACATGCAAAGCAAGGAGAGCGGGATCTGAAATCCTGGCTGAGCCGCTTGGCTGCTGCCAGTACATCCATGGGAGGTTTAAAGGCTCAGCAGAGATGGAACAGCAGAATAACCCCCTCTGCACGCCAGGCTTGGGTTAGATCCTGCTAAATCAGGAATTCAGTCCTTTTCCTTCCAGCTGGCCAGTCTGCCTGGGTGGATCCCGTCATCCCAATCCCTCCGCCACCCACCCAGCACAAGGCTGTTCCCAAACGCTGTTTTTCTTTTTACGAATGGACAAATTGAGAAATAACAACAGGAGAAGAACTCCTCGAGGTTATACGGGAGATATTTAGTGCTGAACACAACTCTCAGCTCCCTCTTGGTACCTGCTTCTCACTGCCTCCCTCCTCTTCCTCATTTTCTATGCCTGTGAGAGTGTTTTTCCCTTTTTATTTAAATGAAGTACACCAACACTCTCCCCTGCCCATGAGGAAACACTTTCCAGGAAAATGCTGACTGTAAAACTGACTTGGCTAAAATCCATCAGGGACAAAAAACCCAAAAACCAAACAATGCCTTTTCTGCATCTGAAGTCTTTGATGCAAGAAAGGTCAGATTTGGTGCTATGGCTGAGACAGAGCCAGGTGATTTCCCCCCGGATCAGGAGGAGGACACTCACTGTCAGGAGCTGGACCATGTCCACCGGTCTCTGTGACACGGGGTGAGGTGACGGCTCCTGCTTGAGCGTGGACTGGGGCTCAGGGCGGCTGAGGGGCGGCCCCGAGGTGGTGGGGATAAACATGGACTGCTTGGGAACCGCCTGCGGCTGGTGCGGCGACGGGAGCTCCTGCTTCATGGAGATGGCGACGGGTGAGGGGTAGGAGGTCTGGCCGGTGTCCCCTTGTGCCCTCTGGAGATGGACATGGGGGTCCATCTGTGCCGTGTGCCTGTTCACAGGGGGGTGGTGACTCTGCTCGGGCCCTGCTGCCGAGGGGCCCTTGGGATCCTGCGGGATCTGTGGGGTCTTGCTGCGGACTGGCTGGCTGGGGTGCGAGTGCTCGCCCTCTGGCAGACCCTGGGAAGCAGGCAGGGGGTAAAAGAAAAGATGTTTAGGCCGAGGGTGCGTTCAACCCCATTGTAAGGCTGCCAGGACACAATCGCATTCCTGGTGGAGACATCTGGGTCACAACACCAGCACTGCTGCAGCAGCAACTGGGACAGTCCCACACTTCTGAGCCCACCTGAGCTGAAACCCCACTCCCTGAGTCCTGCCCCAAGCCCATCCTTAGCCTCGCCATCCATCCAAGGATGCCTGACCCACATACCACCTTGGTACTGACAACTGTCCCCCCGACACCCCCACATCCAGAAACCTGCAGGCAACTTCAGCCCTGCTAGGGCGAGTCCCAGAGGAGTTCAGGAAATGGGTTGTCTCAGCCTCCTCCAAGGCTGAACAGCATTTGAACTCCATTTCCCCCAAGAACAGTTCAAAATGCTCCAGACTCCAGGGGGATGGATACAGGGTTTTCTTCCTCACCTGAGACGGGGTCATGCTCCGGGACGGCAGCCCAATGGGCGAGGCGCCCGGGAACTGCGGGTGCCCGAGCTGTGCTGTGTGGTAATTCCTCATGTCGCCGTAGACCGTGCGGTAATCGTGGAAGGAACTCCCGGCAGGATGCATGATCTGCACCCCATGTGGGACTACCACAGGCTGTGTCAGGGGCAGCCCGGGCAGCTGGCTGCCCGAGGGCACGCTCAGCAGCCGGGGCTCACTGTGGGGAGAGTGGGCCATCTTGCCTTCTGAGGATTTGGGAGTCTCTTTCCCGGGCTGAGGGGTCTTACTGACCGGGGGAGTTTTGACGGCCCCTTCGGGTGTCCGGGATTGTCGCGTGTCTGAGTGGTGCTCGCCCACGGCAGCCATGTGTGGGTGCATGATCATCCTGACGTCCCGTGGGACGTTGTACTGCTCCAGCCGCAGGCTGCTGGGGTGCATGCGGTACTCGGGCTGCATCACCAGCACGTCGGACTGCACTGGGGCTGGCCCGCGGCACACCGCCGTGTGATGGAAGTGCAGCTCCTCCTCGGGGGGGTGCTGGGAGGACAGCGGGGGCATGACGATGTCTCGGATGGGTGCTGGCTGGGGCGTGCTGGATCGCTGAGGTTTGATCTCCATCTGGGGTTGCAGAGCAGCTCGGGGGGAGTGCAGCGCTTCTGGGCGGATGCCGTAGGGAATGCCGGAGAGAGGAGGGGTGTTCATCCTCACCTCACCTTGGGACAGATGGCCCAGGGACACAGTCTGTGTTACACTGTGGGGGGGCATGATAACAGATTGCTCGGGATGCATGCTGGATATGTACTGAGGAACGGGAATTCCCGGCGCCAGCATGACCGGGGTGCTGCTGGACAAGGCCGGAGACGAGGTACTGCCAGGGTGACAGGCCCGGGGGAACGGTGCCGGCGAGTGCCCGCTGGTACGTGGCGAGTGTGGCTCCTGCTTGGCAACCCCCAGGTGGGAGATGGCCCGGTCGGTTGGGGTGCTGGGTCCCGAGCTGACGTGGTTCGCTTCTGAATGCATCTTCCCAGAGAGGGAAGGGTGGTGAGGACTAACTCCAGGACTCAGGCTGGAGGGCTGCAGAGTCTTGGTCTCCACTTTCAAGGCAGCCGGGTCAGATAGTTTTTTGTTCACGACCATCTGGTTATGGACCAGCACGGGTGGAGTATTTACTGTCTGTGCCAGGACCTTGCTGGGCTGAGACGCTGGGGTCTGCACAGCCAGGTGGGACGAGTCAGGCTTGTCCAGCGCGGCACGCTCCTGTTTGACAGAGGAGATGACAGGCGAGGTGTTGTAGGGCTGCGTTCCAAGTACCAACGAAGAATGGGTGGAAACAGTCCCGTAGCCCGCTGAGGTCTGGGAGCCTTTTGGTGCTGGCTGGGACGGCGTGATAGGCTCCTGTTTAATCTGAGACTTGGACACAGACTGCTGGAACTCGATGTCCACAGCGCTGGCTGGGGGAATCTGGCTGATCTTGGCACTGATTCGCTGAGGGCCTTCTGTCTTCTGCCCCGAGTAACTCAGGAGCACCACACCTTCTGAGGTGTTCACTCGCAGCCCTGGACTGGATCCGGTCTCCACAGGCCTGTCCTCAATAATAGACATAGATCCTGGGTGAAACCTGCTGTTGTCATTTGTACTTGACCTCTGCTTAAATTTCGGTGAGGGAGCATTGACGAGGCAGGTCTGGGTTTGGGGAGCTTGTTTCACCAAGGTGATTCTCGAAGCCTCCTCCAGATCCACGCTGTGGGGCATCCTGCTGATGACAGAAGTGGCTTTGGGAGCAATCACAGTGTTGATCTTTTCCTTCTCGCTGAACACCGGCGCTTCGGCCACCGGTGGGTCCACGGCGTTGGTGATGGGAACAGCTGGCTTCTCCTCAGAAAGCGGCTTGATGGCCTCCACGGCCGGGTGCAGAGGTGCCTCCTCCAAGCACGGCGCGCTCACTGGCTCAGCATGGGTCGTCGTCACATGTGTGGAGGTTATGCTCGTCGCTGAGACGTATTTGGGCTCCATGAGGATCTTCCTCAAGGTGCTGGAGTTTGTGTCAATATCTGATGCCTTTGTGTCCGGAGGGAGAGCGGGCGGGGGTGTGGAACGGGCACGGGGCTCCTCGTGCCTGACCATCCACTCCGGCACCTTGGCAGCACTGGAGTGAAGAGGGACAATGGTGGTGGGCACCGGGGTGGGCAGCTTGGCCACTGCCGTGGGGACGGCAGGAAGGGCTGCATTCGGAGCACTCGGCGGCGTGATGGGAGCGTTCTCCAGGGGTGACCGGATCTTGAACCCACTCTGACTCCCCTCATCGAGGGCAACTGGCGGGGCACCCAGGTCCAGGGGAGCCGGAGCGGGCACCTTTGGAGAGGTGCTGCTCTCAGGGACAGCCTCATGTGCAGCCACGACGTCAGCAGCCACAGCCTTGGTGACATCAGGAGCACTTGGCTCCATGGATGCTGTGGGTTTGATTTGCTTTTCCTCCTTTGAGGCTTCTTCAGGTTTTGTCTTTACTTCGTTGGCAGGGGGTGATTTGCTCTGCACCCTCTCCGGCTCAAAGGTGTTGACTTCAACGGCATCGCCCTTCCTGCTTGTGCTCTTCTTGCGTCTCTGCCGCGTCGTTTTCTGACGGCCCTTTTCCTTCCGAGCAACTTCAGCCTCCTGCAAGGTCTCAGCCTCCTGCGCAGAGTTGGAGGATTCGCTGAAGCTGACTTCGGACTCCTTGCTCTCGGTCTCCAATGCTGATGGGACAGAGCCGGGCACTGGCTGCACCGCGGCTTCGACAGCAGCCTCTGTTTCCAGGATATTGTTCACTGCCTGATCTGTTTCAGGCTCCATCTCCTCCCGAGGGGACTGCAACACCAAGGGCTCTGTGGGGATTTCAGCCTCAGATTCAGCAGGATACGTTGGTGGTGCAGGGAAGCTTTCTGCCTCCCCAGAAATATCATTGATGATGGAGCCGATGGCTGCTGCCAGCTCTGTTTCACTGGCCTGGTGTGCAGGTTTATCTGCCTCCTCCTCCTGACGGACTTCAGCCACATCTGCCGTTGGCTCTTTGTAGGCAGCAATTGTGGGAGGAGTTTCAGTGAGCTTTGCAATGTTCTCCACCGCCTGCTCGAGCTCAATCTGCTTTGCCAACTGGGCAGCCTCGGGCGACTGCTTGGGCTCCCGCATCACCTCCTTTTCCATTTCTGGGAATGAATCTTCTACCTCATTCTTAGAGAAGTGGGGTGGCAGGATGTCCTCTTTTGGAGGGCTCTTCATCTTGGGTGGTGACACTGCCACTGGCTCTGCCTCCTCCTCGGTGGGCCGCAGGGCGCCCTTGACCTCATCGACGTTAAGGCGTATTTCTACGTTTTTGAGACACACGGATGCCTTATCAACTACCGTCTTGGTATTTTTGTACCTTCCCCTTTTGGATTTCGTAACCTTTTCTGCCACTGGCTTCTTCTCAATGATCTCAGCTGTGGGGATTTCTACCTGGTTTTTCTCCACATCCAGTTCCTTCCGATCACGTTTCTGCTCACTTGGTGCTGGCTCTTTCTCAGCAGCTTTTGCTTTGTTGCTGTTGTCACTGATGCCCGATTCCTGACCACTTCTTTCAGTAGCATCTTCAGATTCAGCTGTGGTATCGGCTTTTGGTTCATTCTTCCCTTTCTTTCCCTGCTGGTTGGTAGCAGCTGATGAGTGAGTGTGTGTGAGCTTCTGGGATCTAGGAGACCTCCAACCCTCTGCAGGTTTAGGAGCTTCTACCGTATCTTTAGTTTCAGCCTCCTCCACCTCTTGTTGTACTGGTTCGGTCTTTATCGGAGAGATGTCCTCCTCTGGCTTACGGCGGGTTTTGGGAGGTCTTCCCCTCCTTGGGGTTGTGGGAACAGTGGTCACTGTTTCCTGTGGTTCCTTTTCCCCTCTCTTCCTGGTGGATCTAGTGACCTCCATGGAGTCCTTCACTGGAGACGGGCCTTCGTTGTCCCCTGTGGTGGCATAGACCGACCTCACATTTCTGCGCCTGGTCCGGCCTATTGGCAAACTCAGCTCCATGTTTTCTGGCTCTGCAGCAGAACTTGGGGATTTAGCAGCATTCCTTGAAACCTTTTCTGCCTCCACTTTCAATTCGGAAAGCTTCTGGGTCTCCCCACGAGGAGAGCTTGACCTTTTCAGTTTTTCACGGTCAATTCTTTCGCTCTTCCTTGTGACGGGCTTTTCTGTGACGTTAGCTGCAGCTGACTGCACAGGAGTCTTGGACCGTTTACTCTTGTAGGACTTTTTATCTTTTACAACAACCGGAGGTTCCACTTCCATGTCATTGTCAGAAACGGGTGGCAGGACCTCGGCAGCCGCCTCCACTTTTTGGCTCACACCAGCATCGGCGTTGGCAGAGGGTGGAGGATTTTCCTCTTTAGGTTCCGTGGCCTCATCTGACTTCTGAACTAGCTTGGGCGGAGGTGGAAGCAGCTGGGCAGCCTCGGGTTCTGGATCCACGCTGATGTCTGCATCGGAAAACGAGGCCCCAGGAGTGGGAGGTTTGGTATCCAAGTATGAAGGGTGCTCTGTTGCCACAGCATCTTCCTCTGGCGCCAGGGTTGTGGCAACAATTTCTTTACTCACTTCTACAACTGGCGGAGGTTCCGTTTGCTCAGGAGGTTCCATTTTGACAGGAGCAGCAAGTTCAGGAAAAGGTTTTTGTTCCTCTGCTGCAGCAGCAGGTTCAGAAGGTTTCTCTTCTTTGACAGAAGCTGGTTCCACCATGACCTTTTCGCTCACTATTTTCTCGGGAGCAATGGGAGCTGACTCCTGTGGGAGGACTGTGACGGAAGAAGGACCAACAACTGAGGAAGGTTTATGTTCTGTTTCTTTACTCTCAGGAACCATTTCTGGTGTTTTCGGCCGGTTTTCTTTATCTTCCTGTTTCTCCACTTCTTTTGGTTTCTGATCTTTCTCCTTTTCTTTCTGCTGCATTCGTGTCAGCTCAACAAACCTACTGTGGAAGAGAACCACTGGCTCCTGCACCAAATCAGCTGTGCTGTTCGTCCCATCGGAGGAGGACTGTCTCCCATACAACCTTCCAGAGATGAAGTCCAGATCATCATCTTTCCTCTCTAAATGCTGCAGGCGTTTGGAGTCCTGTTCAAAGATTGAACTGTGCAAAAACCGAGAAGCGAACAGTTCCTGCCGCTCTTGTTCCTCCTCTTTATGATCTTCTTTCTTATCATCAAGTTTTCCACCTTCGGAATCAGTTCTGATTTTTTTCTTTTTCATATACCAGGATGGAATCGGTCTTGGAGCCGAGTCAACCTTCTCTTTGTCTTTATTGTTTCTGAAACTAGCAAATCTTGAATCCCAGTCTAGAAAGGACCAGTTTTCCTCTCTGGAGGAAGAGAGGGATTTAGCCCTTTCAAGCAAGGCCTTTGTGTCAGGTGTGATTGTCTTGTCCAATGCAAAAGAGTAGAATTTGTTTCTTTCCAAGGAACTGGACTGGAGCCTTTCCTCTCTTTCACGGAATTTCTCTTCTCTGTCCCTTAATAAAAAAGACAACCTGGAACTCTCTAACAAGGATGAGGCTTTTGGGGAGTGGGGCTTGTTTTCGCCATCGTCATCTGAATCTGAAGGCACCTCCCCAGGCTCCAGGTCCCGGACAGAGCGTTTCCGTATGCTGTCTCTTTTCACGATGCTGCTTGGAAAGCTGATATCAACTCTCCCAGGCTCTTGTTTCACTTGGGTTTCCCACCTACTCGAGTCTTCCTCAGAACTCAGCACGGAGAGTTTTATTTTAGCCATTTCTGCCATCTGCTCCCTTCTGCTGGAATCATAAGGATTGAATTTCAGCGAGTCCTCCCTCACAGTCATGTTGGAGTATGAAAGACCCTTTTCTTCTATTTTAGGTGACTCTTTGGTTTCCTTCAATGGCATTAACCTTGGAGAATCGAGTGTGTCATCATCCTCGTGGAACGGGAAGTGCCTGATGCTTGGGGAACAGGACATCCTTTCAGAGTCCTCACTCACCTGACGAGAACTTCTGTAGTTCCTTTCTCTCTTAGTACTAATTTCAAAGTCAAACTGGTCAGTCTTTTTCCTTTTACTCGGTGGGGAGTCATCGGTGACGTCTTGTGGAGGCTTTCCCACCTCGTGAACCAGACTCCGCTTTTCATATTCATCCACATCTTTCTTTGGACTGCCAAACTTCTCCGACTTTGCTATCTCCATTTCCAGCTGCTGTTTCAACCTGCGGCTTTGCTCCATTTGTTTCCGGTAGCTCTGCGTGTGGTCAATGTCAATGCTGATTTTCTCCTCTGTGTCAGCCGACTGAGGTTTCTCTTGGCCAAGTTTATGGTCTGGTGTTTCTTCAGGAAGACCTGAGTAGTTCTTCCTTGTGTCCTCTCTCTCCGTTCCCTGCTCGTCCAGCAGCTGCACCTGTTTGTGCTGGGGTTTTACCGGGTTCAGTTTTTTAGGAGGGAGTTCCTGAACTTCCACAGGTTCATCAGGTGCCTCCATGAGCCTTGTCTGCATGTCCAGGGTGGGACGCATGCCAATCCCACCAACATTAAGAGTGTCCTGAATTTCTTTGGGACTAGTAACAGGAATAAGTCTTTCCAGTTTGAGCTTTTTAGATTCCCTTTTAAGCATCTCCTTCCTCAGGGGTTTTCTCTCCAATTCTCCTTCCCTTAACACTGGTGCTTCTCTAGATGATGCTGTTGCATCAAGTTGCTTTTTCAGAACCATGCGTGCATCGTCCTCATCTTGGCTGCTCCGTTTTACGTCCAGTTTTTGCCTGTCGGGTTTCGGATTCGCATCGGCAAAACGCCTTTTACGAGCCTCCAACTTGTCTAAATCAACTGCATTGGACCCCTCCGAAGTTTGCTCTGTCTTCAAGTGCTTTTTGGGTTTTATTTTTCCCTCCTTGTCCACCACTTCGATGTGACTGGCAAGGGCTTTCTCCTTCTGTACCTTGGTTCTGACAGGTTCTAGTTTAGACTGCTCGGACTTGGCTTGCTCAGTCTGCGACGTCTGGGTTTTCTGCTCGAGCAGTGGGGATTTCAGAGTGTCGTTATCCAGCTTGGCCCTCAGTTTCTCCAGCGCAGGCTGATCGATCACCTTCCCCTCCTTTTCCTTCACACGGGTCAACACAACACAGGGCATCAGCTCCAGACGGTTCTTTGCCGTGCCTTCTTTGTCACCCCTCTCTTTGTTTTGTTTACTGTTGCCCTTCAGCTTTTCTGGGCTGGGCTCTCTCTCATTCTCCTGATCCGTTTCCGAGGACTGAGAACTGGGCGAATGGATTTTTGCTTTTCGTTTCTGCTTATCTGTTTTCTCCTTTTCTATTTTTTCTGGCTTTTCCTTCCTCACCAAGCGCTTCTCCTTGTCCACCCTCTCCTGCTCGAAAACGCGCTCCTTCTCCGATTTCTCGTTTTTTGCATATCGTTCCACGCGGGGTTTGTCGAGCTTGTCGTACCGTGGAGGGGACAGTGAGCTGCAGCTGCCGCTGCGGTCTGAGGACCTGCTGTAAATCCTCCTCTCTGAGTCGCTCTGCAGCCGCTCCGACTGCGAGGGGGAGGCTCCGGGGCTCTGCGGGCGCCGTGAATGCGTCGGGCTCTGGCTGCGCTCAATCGGCCTCCGCTCGTGGTCTCTGTCGCGGTCGGATTCGAACCGTTCCCTCTCCCGCTCCCTCTCCCGCTGCCTGTAGCTGTACTCCCTGATGTCCTGCTCATAGGGATCGCCCCGGTAATCCCGGTACTCCCGAGGGTCGTCGTAGTAGCGAGGGTCATAGTAGTCTCCTTGGTAGGGATCCCACTCGGCATAGAATTCTCTGCCCCGAGCTGGGTATTCCCGCCGGGGATCTTCGGGATATGTCCCTGGAGTCCGGACGGTCTCATAGTAAGTACGGTCAGGGGCGTACTCGTAGGATCCTCTCCGCTCGTCTCTGCTAAATGTAAGAATAAACAGATTCTAGTTCTCCTTCTCAGGCAATGTATCCTGTTACCACAGTTCTTTGCTATGTAAAGGAACCATTTTTTTTTCTTTTTTCCTATGTGAATCAAGGCAGCTGCACACACAGAGGTCTGGCAAGGCATCTGTGTGCAGTGGAATAAATACTTTTGAGAACTTACCAAATACCAAATGTACCTCATGGGTAATATCATAACAGTTCTTCCAAGCATTGTTTCACCACCCCCACTCCTTCATTTCTTGTCAAATTCAAACCTGGCATGAAATGAAGGTAAAACAACACAGCACCTGTGCACCCACACAGGGCTGGCAGGGTGAAGACACCCCCTTTTATCCCGAACCCGAGACCTTCATCTGACTCTGAAAACACCAGTCAAATCAAAGTTCAGGGGTGGAATCTCTCCATTACTAAGCAGCAAAGTGATGGTAAGTGTTCTTTAAAAATCCTAAGCCCTGCAAGTGATCTTTTAATTCCCAAATTAGCTCTTTCACTGCATGTGACTTGCTGGCATTGCTTGTTTACAGTAAAACCAAGTCAACAAATATCAGGTTGTTTATAAGATCAGGTGAATTCATTCAGCAAAGTAAGTCAAGCAATTAATGTTGTTATTTCAACACCTCCAAGCAGCAAAAATAAGTAATTTGTAAGACTGAACATGGCAGGGAGGCAGAATAAAGCTGGAGTTCCAATTCCCCACCACTACAAAGTATTATGCACATTCTCTACTAAGAAGGGGTTGGGCTCTGCTCCCAGGGAACAGGGACAGGAGGAGAGGGAACGGCCTCAGGCTGGGCCAGGGCAGGCTCAGGGTGGAGAGCAGCAGGAATTTCCCCATGGAAAGGGTGGTCAGGCCTTGGCAGGGGCTGCCCAGGGAGGTTTGGAGTGCCCATCCCTGCAGGTGTCCAAGGAAGGGCTGGAGGTGGCACTCAGAGCTCTAGGCTGGGTGACAAGTAGGAATCAGGCACAGGTTGGACTTAATGACCTTGGAGGTCTTTTCCATCCTAAATGATTCTGAGATTCCTCATAGGTTTATTTGGCTTCACAGTTTATGTTTTATGTTACAAGCTGGCAGCTTCCACCTATTAAGAAAAGTACAAAACTGAAAAAGGGATAAAACACAGAAGACAGAAAGAGCATCCTGCAAGTGAAGTGGGATGTTGTGAAAAGCAGCTGTGAAGTTAAAAATATTGATCAGGGATTTTGTTTGTTTATTCACGTTTTTTTTCCCCTTTGGGTCCTATTTAGACTGGCTCCAACTACAGCCCCAAGAGAAGGTGGTTTGTGCAGATCTCAGCAAGGAGGAGCTCAGAGGGGCACCAGAAGCTGCAGAATTCCAGGAGTCACTGCAGAGCTCGCACCACCACTCCATGATCCATTGTCCCTATGGATCTCCTAAGGATTATGTGAGCAGGGTGACAGAGAAGGAAAAACCAGCTAACATGTGCCCAAACACCAGAAATCAGGGTCCTGCTCAGGATTATTCCATGGCAAAGAGAAGCCCACCTGAGTCCTGTGTGCTAAAAAACATCCAAAAATGCCCTTCTCTTGCCTGAATGTGGCGTAGTTCTGAGGAAATGCTTATTGCTGGCACATCACAACATCTGGCAATGCACCCTTGTATTTCCATTATGCAAATCCTGATTGCCAATTTCCAAACCCTGCTCGCTTTTAAAATTGCTCATTTTGCATTGTGTCAGACCAATCTCTTCTGCTGCAAAAAAACTATTGGATTTCTCCAGCTCCCAGGTGCGATTGGTGTCACGCTGGGCTGGCTCCTGGGCAGGCAGAGCCCTAACAATGAGCCAGGCTCTGAAGGGAATAAAATATGTCTCTTTTTTCAGTCAGTGAAAGTAAAAAAGCCCAAAACGGGGAGTGTTTTTCTGTGCAAGATCTTCAGGGATAAATAAGTGGCTGTGCAGTGTGTGGTACCAGCTGCTGCCAAGGGGCAGCCACACAGGACACAGCTTTATTCAAAATAAAAACGCATCTTTACTCAAACTATTATTTTACAAAGTTACAAACAAAACTGTTGGAGAGAGGGAGGCAGAGGATCAGATCTGACTCTTTGCTCAAGGGCTGAGCAGCAGGAGTTTATCAGACTTTATGTACACCCACCAACACACACATTTCTCTGTTACAGATAAGCTGCTCTTTGCATTCCTAAGTTGTGATGAATGACTCCCAAGTGTGTCCTGGTGACCCACCAGAGAAACCGGATCCTAAAATATGGATCCTGCAGACAACTGAAACCTCCAGCTCAGCAGGAATTCCAGCAACCGGCTATGCCTCGGATGTGTGAGATCCTGCCTGCTCTAATCTGCACAGCTCAAGTTTGATCACCTACATTTGATTTAAAAAATAGTGAACAGGTAAAAAAAAAATTTTTTTCAGTACAGAGATGTTTTTAATAGAACTCAAAAAGGAAGGACGAAGGCGGGAGGAAAAAAGACGTGTTTAAGAATCATGGCCTGAAGAAAGTTTGATTTTAAGATGACTGTAAAAGGATTGTGTAAGGTGATGCTGGAAAATGAAAAACTGAATGAAGATACTGATACATGCCTTCTTTCTGCCAGCATTTCATAGAAGTCTCTGATATCTTGACCCGTTTTCTCCATGGAATGATAAAATGCCAACTGACTCTCCCGATTTGCAAAGTCCACCTGAAAAAGAAAGGGGAAATCACAACCAGTCATGGAAAGACCCCATTCTGCCAACATTTCCCTGTCTGCTGAAGGTGGGAGCAGAACTGAAAATGGGGGTAAAATTTAATAAAAAATGTCAAACACTTCCCAATTCTGGCCCTGCACATCCCCAGGAATAAAGATCTTTCTCAATGGAGCTGTGTATCTACCTCCTTACTATGTTGTTGTAGCTGCTAGCCTAGAGGCTTCTTTTGGGCAAAGCAGCAGGAAAAATACACATTATTATTGTGGTACTGATGTTTTTAATGCCAGGACAGTTCCGAAGTCCCTTTTATCTCAGGGCAGTTCTACAGAGGGTTGGGATTTCGAATCCATTCCGGTCTCCACGGTGTTTCCCTGGGGTTAAAGAGCAGGGAAAGAACCAAGCTTCCTGAACTGCAGCTCCCTACAGACCTGTTCCAGCCACTCCAAGAATTGGTGTTTTCTAGTACTAAGAAGCTAATGGTATAGTGCAAAAAATTAAGGATAAGAATGGATTTCATTCTGTGTGTGCCACATAATGGAATATTTTTAACATTCTAGTTCTGTTATTTTTTAAACCAGCCCAGTCCTGAGTGCAACCACAGCAATGGAGCACAGGCACACATCGGGGGTGTTGCATATTCCAAAGTCATTAAGCAACAAGAATCCCAAAGGACGTGAAACTTTTAAGGGACCACAGGCTCTCCTGCATTTCCACGCTCAGGAACTACAGGATATCCAGCACCCAGCCCTGGGTGAGGCGGGAAGCTGCTGAGATCATGCCTGACATCACTGCCCACTCTTTAGGAGAGGAGAAAGGAGGAGCAGGAGGAAGATAATTCAAAGGGTTGGCCAACACCTCCCGTCCCCAGTTAGTGGGACTGATGGGACAGTCAGAACAGGTATCACCACATTCACCCAAATCCAAGATATCCCTGCAAATGTTAAGTGTTCCTCCAGGAAGCAAAGTATTTCCTGTGTATTTTTTTAACTAGTGTTTTGAATTATTGTTTAAAATCCGTTGCAAGGAAGGACGAGATGATCTTTAAGGTCTTTTCCAACCCAAACCATTTTATGATTCCATGACTGCATGTTGAGGTTGCTGCACCCCAGAGCCTGGACATCAGCATGGGGCAGCTGGAACACAGCCACGTGTTATCCTGGAGGAACTCACACCTTCAGATTTCCCTTGTTTAACACGAAAACAGACAGAAGTTTGCCTTGGATTGGGGTAAACGAGGCAGTGACAAGGACACCAACACTCAGGAGCTCAGAGAGACAAGTTCAGCGAAACAAACGGCAGAATACTGGAAAAGGCTTTGTAAGTAACAGTTCAGGATTCCCTGACATCTTGATAAGCCGAGTTCAAAAATATAATTTAAGCCTTTGATATGTGGGACATGTGTGTCCCGCCACGTATTTCTTGAGCCTGGCAGTCTGCACTGCCAGCATTTAAGGGGGAAGGCCTAAACACAATTTGTTCCTCTTTTTTTGCCTGTTTTGCTTTGGTTTGGAGGTCATTCTGCACACCTTAATTTTATTCCCACCGATTTTCCTCCCCTTGGTCTCTTTTACAGCTGCTTGTGCATATTCAATCTCATTGTAGAGAACCAGGGCCATGCCTTTTAAGCGGTCAAACACCACCTGTAAAAAACAAAAAAACAAAACAAAAACCAAATAAGAGCCTCATCCACAGGACTTAATGTCAGTCCCAACAAAATCCTAAGTCATGAGGATACCACGAAGGAAATAATTTTTATCAAGGTGAATTTCCAGGCTTTTCTGATGAGGCATATTGGAATGAAAAGACAATAAAAGGACACGGGACTGCTTTGAATTGTGGATATTGTGGCTTGAGGTATATTATGCCTTTATTTTGTTTTTCTGTATTTTACTTTGAATATTTTTTTCTTTGTTGACTGAGTTTTGTAGCATTTCTTTGTTAAGGTTTGGGTTGGTTTTTTTTTTTTATTTCCAATGTGTTTTAGGGGGGAAAAAAGGTAAAGGGAACATTTCATCCCAAAGTGAAACCAGTTTTTGTTATCAGTCTGCAGTACCACTCACCAGTTGTTAAACACCCAATTTCCAAATACTGCCTTCCTTTAGCAGCATAAATGTATTATTCAAGCAACAACAGCTACAATACAGAATGTCAGAGCTGCAACACAAACCCACAAAAATCATTTGGGGAGGTCTGACCCTGATCCTGCAAAGATTTACACACAATGCTCTATTTTAAGCACATCCATGTCCAATAAAAATACACAGGAAAACTCCCACACTGAAGTTTAAGCACGTGATAAATCACTTGCATGGGAGAGGCTCTCTCTGCTTGACAGGGCTGTGTTGCACCATCATTGACTTTCTCTTTTTCCATGTACTTTTGGCACTGTGATTATCCTGACTGCTTTTAAAAAGTCCTTTTTTTTTTTCTCAGTCTGATGAAAAAAACCATCGTTATGTCTAATTACGTAATTAGCAAAAATGAGTTATTACGTAATTAGACTGCTGTCCTTCCAACTAACATCAGAAGTTTTCCTGGGGAGCAACTGTACTGCACAAGAGCAACAAATGGTTTCCCAATTCTCAACACCTCGGCTCACTCAAAATATTTATTTTTGGTTGCTGTCTACATCGACAGAGCCCTGTCAGCCAAATTCCACCCCAGAATTTTTTTCTACCTGAGCTACAAGGCCCTGGAGAGTGGGGTTGAAAGGACAGGATGGGAAGAAAGGAGGACAGTAAGGACTTGGAAGCATATGCCAAAGCCTCCCACCTACCTTCACCACAGGCCCGTATCGGCAGAAATGTCGGGTCAGGTACTGATCCGTAACGTTTGTGGAAAGCCCATCTAACCACACGCAGTTTGTGGGCATGCTCTTCCCAAAACCCAGCTGGACACAAAAGGGCAAAACTTCCATCAGTACAGTGCACAGGGGTTAAACTCACTGAACAGAGCCTGCCTAATGAAAGACTTATTTGGAGAAAGCCGTTGTTTGTATGGATTTTCTAAAATTAGCATCTGTTGCAGGTGCAAAACAAAAATCAAAGAGCAATTAATGAAAATAATTCTGCTTGTTTAAACAAGCACAGTGTTTGACAACATTGGGTTCTTCTACAGTCTGAATGTCTGAGAAGTGACAGGTTGACAGTTCTGGGGCCTGACAGGCCCCGTTTGCCATGGGGAGTGGGAATGGACTCCCAGCACAGCCTGGCCAGACGTGGCCCTTCCAGGCCAGGGAATGTCAGTCTCCAAATGCTCAGTCCCAGGGTTCTGTGTGGACAGAGCCAACAAAAGTGCTGACTAATCCCAATCAGGTGGTGATTGAAACCATCATTCTCTGATACGATCTCACATTAAAAACCATCTTACTTCCATAAAGTACCCTGCTGCAGAACATCCCACCATGCAGCAATGGGAGACACAAGAAGGATACAGTCCAGGGGAGGATTCCTTTACCTTGAGCCGGTTATTTCCAAGATATTCCCCATCCATCTTCTTAATGGCTTTGCAGACGCTGGCGATGTCGCAGTACTGCAGGAAGGCATACTGAGGGACACCGTTCACCTTCTTAATGTCAATGTCCTGGGGACAAGCACAAAACACCACAACCCACAGTCAGCAATCTCATCTAAGAGGACTTGTTTTTTTCAGGGACACGTGGCACAGCAAGCTCCTTAATTAATATTTTCTTCAGAGAGAGGATTTAAACAATAGTAGACAGTTAAAACTTTGCTGTTCTGCTGCATCTCAAAACCAAATCCTTACTGAGCAGGGAAAGCTCTTCATCTCGCAGATTTAAAATCCAAGCCCGCAGAACTAAGCCTGACCTGATCAACAAACACCAGCTTTAGGCTGTTAATACTATATCAAGAAGAGACAATTCAGGATCAAAGAAATACAGATTAATTTTTGCTCACAAAGGCTCAAGAGAAAACAACTTGCTCCAATCCTCATCTCTGAGCCAAGCTGGGCTTCTTTTCCAAATAAACATGATCCATCCTGTTCCTAGAAACCAAAGTGATGTTGGACTCATCCCCTGAACCAGCCTGGCAAAACCAAAAAAGATTCTCAGCTTCGGTTGGTGTTTCTCTTTAAAACCCAGGCACCACAGGCCCATTCACAAGTACAGCCAGAGGCTCACAAAGCCAAATAAAGGCTGATTTTAATCAATTTTAAAAAGCCCAGCAAGCCAGGAGCTGACATTTGGTTAACAAACAAGCTCAGCACTAGCACTGGAAATGTACTCAAAGCCTCTGAACAAACTCATGATATTATGATTCATTCCGAGCTGAAAATAGGAGGTGGAGGTTTTGGCTTTATTTGTCAGAATAGCAGGAGCTGCCTTGGTGAGCCACACATGGAACTGAGCACAAATGTTCCAACATCCAGGACAGGCTAATTTCATGGTTAATAAATTTAGGGACAAGGCAGCAGTTTGATACGGTCTCACCCAAGAGCTCTTTATCTGGGAAAACAGAAGTAAACAGGGAGATTTACACAACTATTAGACTCCTACAGCCCTGGCCTAATGACTGAAGTGGAATATTAATAGAAAACTACACTTCCGAGTGTCTGAAGTACCACGACAGCAACCACGGCAAATTATACTTGACCACTCACCCTGGGCAAGCAATTCCTGGTGACAGGCAAATAAAATATCATTATTGTGCTCATTACCCCTCAGAAAGGTTATAAAGTTGGTCCCTTCTGCACCTGAGCTTGCAAGTTTTCCTGGAAATGTCGAGGCAGCACTGCCTCCCAATTCTGAGCCATTAATAATGCTGACAGAGAGCACCACAGCACAAAAAAGCTAATTTACACCACCACTGATAAGCATCTTTATCAGGAGAGCTCTGCTCTGGAAAAGGGTTCAAGCCACAGACATGGCATGAATTCATAAACCAGCATTGAGTCAAGGATATAACAGACACTGGATACACAAGGGCTGCCAGACACTATAAAATGAGGATTTTATGCTTGTCCACACTGTACATAGATGCAACCTCTCCTTCTTTTGGGGGATAGCAGAGATGGGGTTCCTGGTTTGTGTGACTGATTCCTCAGCAGTGATAGAAACATGTCAGAGCAGAGGGAAGGAGGCACAGCACACCCACAAGCACCCACAGCTGACAGGGAGAACATGAACCATGAAACCCAGACTTAACAGGAATCACAGAAACCCAGAATGGTTTGGGTTGGAAGGGTCCTTAAAGCCCATCCAGTGCCACCCCTGCCATGGGCAGGGACACCTCCCACTGTCCCAGGCTGCTCCAAGCCCCAGTGTCCAAGCTGGCCTTGGACACTTCCAGGGATCCAGGGGCAGCCACAGCTGCTCTGGGCACCCTGTGCCAGGGCATGCCCACCCTCCCAGGGAGCAATTCCTTCCCAAGATCCCATCTAATTCTGCCCTCCTTCAGCTTAAGGCTTGTCTTGTCACTCCATGCCCTTGTGAAAATTAATTAAATTGGATAGTTGCAGCACTTCCATGTAAAATTTCCCTTAAATGTAACGCTGATGTGAATTGATAGAAAGTCATGAGCAGAGGAGAGGGGGCTGCTGTACCTCATCTGGATACTCCCCCTCAGCTGAAAACCCCAATCCCCCACGTGCCATCGCTGGTGCATCTGCTCCAACCCCCTCTGCCTGGGCACGGGGCTGCTTCCACACGCACCGACCAAGCCCTTTGTTCCAGGAATCCACAGGAAAGTCAGATTCAGTTGCAGGAGTCAACATGAAAACATCACCCAACTACACATTCACATCCCAACTACCCAGTCAGCTTTGGAGCTACCAGGAGAGAATTACTAGGAGAAAACGGCAGGAGAGACATTTGTTGTGAACGCTCCTAGGACTGTCTTTCCTGCTATGTTACCCCTCAACACTCATATGCTGAACTCTGAGTGCGAAGAAAAGCTTTCAGGAATATTCCAGTAAGATGAGTGACTCAGATTGTAACAGAAAGACTGCATTATCTGTCGTTGACAGATTCAGCAGCGCTCACAGCATTTCACAGGTCTGTACAGAAAAGGGGGCAGTGCCACCCCACACAGGACACCATGCACTTACCACTATTCCCCCAAAGCGCTGGAAGATGTTGCGAAGGTCGTGGTAGGTGGTTGTTTTCTCCAGGTTGCCAATGAACAGAGTTCTTGTTGCTTTTGGGTGAAACTCATCTATCCTTTCATCCAAAGGACGAAATTCATTCTCGCTTTCAGTTTCTAGGATAAGAGAGAGCAGGAAGTTTGTAATGACTGGAGATTTGGTTCATGTTGGTTTATTCAGGTCTCCTTCTTGATCTGAACAAGAGTAACCACTGTCTTTGTGAAAAGCACCCAGTACTGCACCCATGGCTTGTTATTTTTGTGGGACTGGGAATCTTTATATTCCATGGAGGAATTTGAGCATCCTCAGGTGAAAGGGAGCTGCATCTTTCAACTGTTTCTCTGGAAATTTACTCTTACTAAGTATCAATGCTTCAGTGCATGAATTCCAGTAAGGCTTCCCTGCACTTGGGGAAGAGCACGTGGCAGAAGGTTGTTTTCACCAATTTTTAAAGAAGCCATTGAAGTGCAGTCTGAGAACTTCACCACGTGCTCAGGGCTGCAGCTCTCACTGGTCGGTCACGTGGGCTGTGCTGCCACAGCCTCAAAACGCAGCACTCGTTGTCTGTTTTAATTAAAAGGAGACAAAACGAGGCTGGGAGGACTCAGTGCTCTGATCACACCACCCACTGGCAGCTGCTCCACTGAGCCACGGCACATGAGATTGTTCCTTCAGGCAGATCCCACTGCTTGGGAGGATGGCAGCTTTCCTCCTCTGAGGCTTAAGACTGGAACTTTCTGGCAGCTTGATCCAAGAGCATCCACTCTTTTTGCTCTGGAATTTATTGCGGCATTTTTCCCTGTTTCTTTAAAATATGTTTCCTACTTCCATTCTGCCTCTTTACAACAGCTCCTGAACACACCCAGAGCTGTGCCATGGGAGAGGGGCGTGGACCTTACCTGGTCCTATCCAGGCTGTGACTTCAATCTGCATGCCAAAGAAAAGCTTTCCTTTGGAGGCATTGAGGGCTTTCTCCTGGTCCTCCTGCTGCCGGAAGAAGACCAGACCGTAGCGTTCCTCGGACGCGCCGTGGATCTGCACCGACGTCACCTTCCCGTACTTCTTGAATTCGTGGAAAAGTCCATCTTTAAGGCTTGTATCTAAACCAACAGATAAACATCAGTACTGCAGGAACATCACTTCTACCAACTCAGGAGCACCGCAAGAGACATGAAGAACGCTGACTGTCTTTCTGAAATGTGACTTCATCCCATTTAACTCAGTGCTCACACGAGTGTCCTTTTTAATTTGGGATGTTAATTTTGCCAGTGTTGTCCAAAGTTTCTGGCTGATCTTTCTCTTTGCCTGGATTTTTAAACTCAAGAAATTACACACATGAGGCTTTACACGGCTAAAGCTGGCAATGGATGGTTATTGCTTCTAAGAGACACCCAGCTCCAGGTAAAGAAGAAATAACAGGGATACTTGATTAAAAATCCCACAGGAATACTGCACACAGCTGGAATGAGGTGTCTGGAATGGAGGCTGGAGTCATACAGCATTCAGTTCAGTCAATTCAGAAATGTAACTAGGCAGATTCATCAGATTTTGTGGAAACTGACTCAGGCCCACACAATCTGTCTGGGATTCGTGGGATATTGACCTTAGCATTGTGTCCTTTCAAGGAATATGACAGGCATTAAATCTATAGAAGATACCAACATGTGAGGTACTCTGTTCACAAGATAAACAGGTATTATTTTAGCTCAGCCAGTGTTTCTGTGTCCATGAATTCTGTTAAAACTGTTTCACAATTGATCCCATTTTCCTGGATTTTCCTGTGGGATCTCTCCTGTGCTCAGAACAGGGAACAGGGAGCGATCATGGGAACTTCTCAGCACTTGGGTTCCTGGATTATTTTCCATGCAATATCCACTGCCTTTACAAATATGCTATGGGGTGTTTTAAAGCACTCAAACTGCAACAGAAATCCTTCTCTTTTTTTTGGATTAAAAAAGAAATTGAAGCAGGGTGAGATTAAACAATCGATGTTTGAAGTTAAAAATGGAGATGTGTCAGTTTTTTTCCCTGGGAAAGCCCACATTACTGTTGGAAGCACCAGTTCCAGGAGCTGGAAATGCCCAATACTTGGAGCTGGGACCAGCAGGGTTTCTCACAGATGGTCACTAATTAAGCAGTTTTCCCAGTGTCACACAAGAACTGAGGCAGAAGCAGGGAGAGAATCCCATCCTGGGAGGCAGCACGTGGCTACGTGTGTCAAAGACGCAGAACAGATCATTCCACCAGTCCCATCCCTTTTTTCCCCCATTGCCCTTTCCCAGTGAATTTACCTGTTGAGCGCACTGGAAGATTTTGCACCTTGATCCCAAAACTCTTGCGGGGCTCATCCTTCTCCAGCGATGGGAGCAGCTGGGATGCAGGCGCGGGGACGGCCGTGGACTGCACTGAGCGCGCCGGGGACTCGTCGCTTGAGCTGCTGCTGGAGTCACTGCTGGGAACGGACAGAGGGCAGGGCAGCTGAGTGCATAGAGCAAAGTCACCCAGGAAATGGTTGTTTTTATTTAAAAAGCAAAATACCAGAGTTTCTGCTCGACTACAGGCCTCGTTCCCTTTTGTGCCTCATTCTGTTTCCGTGCTGCCGCCCAGTTGTTCAGAGGAATTTTAAAGAGTTTTCCTACCAATATCCCCCTCAAAAGCCCTCAGAGGAGACAAGCAGAGAAGTGGAATATGGGTAAAATGTCAGCGAGATCCTGTTACCCACCCTGACAATGGTGGAGATTTAATTAAGTGTAATGCGATGTTGGACCAGCTCAGGAGCTGTGTGGGTAGTGTGGAGAAATACAGGGAGGGTGACCAGGTCTGAGAAAGCCTCAAAATCCCTCCCAGCATTCTCATGTACAGAGAAGAAATATTGTGCTCTCAGGCCTCTTCCCTGAAAAGATCTGTACTCCAAAGAGACCACCTGTGAAAATCATGGCAAGTATTTTGGTCAATTGCTTGGGAATAACCTGGATAGATGGGGATGCCCATGTCCCTGGCCCAGCCCACAAGCCCGGGGTGGGACACCATGATCTTTAAGATCCCCTCCAGCCCAGTTCTGGGATTCTCTAGGAACCAGTAAACACTATTTTCAGGCTCAGCCTCAACCTCCAACTTCAGGATATGAAGAATTCAGACCCAAGAACGCCTTTTATAAACAATAATTACAGCGGAAGAGGATTTGCATATTAGATCACAGAGGGAATCAATCTAATCCACGGACTCGGGACTGTTCCATGCTTAGAGGAGAGGCAGAAATACAGAGAATATAATGTTATTAAAGCTTGCCCAGTGGGGACACGTCATCCTGCTTCAGTGCCTCATTTCTTCCCTGAGGCACGAGGGCTCAGAACAGCGCTAAAAATAATTCTGTCTGACATAACCCCGGAGACTCTCGTTCTCCATTACATGAGCAGCCTTCGAAAAAATTCTGCTGGAATTTTAACTCGGAGGCTGGAGGGGGGAGATGTGCCACGTACTAAAATAACCCTGTCAGTCTGAAATTTGCTGCTTGATTGAATTTTTATGTTCCTCTCCACATCGTATTAGAAAAGCCACACGCAAGTTTATCTTTTTCTTATCTTAAATATTTCATACCCTTCTTGCAAACCTTCTTGCAATTAAACCATTTAACTTTTCCATTTTCTTTCTGAGGGAAACCATTTCAGGCTTCTAATAATTTTCAAGGTTTGATTTTATGAGCTCTTCTACTACTTTTTTGTGGGTATTTTTCTTCAAATGTTAAAAAACCTGGTTTTCTTTCTGAACATCTTGGTGTAGCGAGCACTGTGGCACATTCCCAAAAGCCCTTGGGCTCTGTCCCCATTATATTTGGAGGCTCAGAAGGAAGACAATCTCTGTCCCAAAATACTTACAAACAATCCAAGAAGAATATAAAAACAGGCCAGACCAAAATAAAACACAACAAAAAAGGTCAAAAATGCAGAAGTAATAATAAACACGAGAAACTACTGCCGGTCTCACCCTGTCATTACAACCCTCCCATCCCATCGAGCCACTTCACACGTTGGTGCCTTTCCCACACATTCTCCTCCTACTCCTCCGGCCCTGGAGGAGGAAGTTCAGCATCACTTTGGGAGAGGGAGTGAAAATAAAGCCGTGCCAGGAACGGAGTGAAAAAGTGAGCCCTTCCTCCTGCCCTGCTCTTCCCCAGGGCAGCTGCCCTGCACCACCCAACCTCTCACTTCATGGATAATAAATAACATTTCCCTTCCCAGCTACAGTCCCTCGTGTTTCCCAGCAACAAATCTCCCACCATCAAGATGTCACTTCACAGCTCATTTTTCTGCTAAATTGGTAAACTGCCTTTATTTCTGTCTCACCTGTGCACCCTCCTTTCGTGCCCTCTTCATTAATGAACTATTTAATCACTGAAAATGAAGAGTGCAGCATCTCCTCCTCATCTTTATCCCATTCCTTCTGCCTTTCCACTAAATCACCCCAAATCCTCACCAAACTGAAGTTTTTCTCTGCAGCATTTGGGAAAAGGACAAACCCCACCCCACGTGAACAGGCCCTCTGTTCTCCAGAGGTAACAACAGCCATCGCCTGCTACTGGGAAATAAATTGGCAAAGAATAGAGAAACTTCTTTAAACACACAAATATAGGGCAGAGAATGTGTGTGGGGAGAAACTGAAAACAATTCCCAAGTTGACAGCAGCTCCACGTGGTTCAGCAGCCCCTGGGGAAGGGTAAAATCGGGTTTTAGGGCTGCAGAACCCTCTGCCCTGTGCACATTTCCACTTTCCCTTCTCACATCTTGATGCTCGTGACCAACCCTGTACTCCCAGAGCCTTCCGAACTCCAGCGTGCTCAGATCGTATCTCTCAAGCAAGAGGCAGCTCTGAATTGATCTGAGCAGTGCTATACCCTGGGGACAGGCTATTTTTACAGTTTGGGCTTTTTTTTATGTGGATGTTAAAAATATGGAACACACTGTTAAAATCACAGCATTCCACTAGAGAAAAAATTTTATCTTGGATAACACCGTTAGATATCCAAGTGATGACACGGCAGTGTAACAGGGTGATAAATTCTACACAGGAGCCTGTGCAACTTTGGGAAACAAGGATCCTGAACTTCCCCAGGGAGTTTCAGGGATATGTGTCCCTTAGCAAAGCAAGACTTTCTGAGACATTCCAGGGAAAAAAAAAGTCATTATTTCCTGACTATTTTTAGACAAGAAAAAAAAATGATTGCAAGAACAATCCCTCCTTTCTTTAGGGAAATCCCCATCACTTTTCCAATTGAAGAAACATGGATATAATAATTCAAAAATAAGTCAAAGGTTTGATGTTCTGTGAATGGGAGAATGATGGAAGAGTTAATTATAGCTGCTGTGTCACCCAGTTATATAGCTCACAGCACAATCAAAATAAAGCATCTGACAGGGAATTATGTGGAGTCTCAAGCAGCAAAACACAACTCTTTTTCAGCTTTAAAAATATACAGATCTGAAGCCTGAAAGCTGCTCAAGGACAAGTTCCCAGAATATTAAAATGAGAATATGGCTTTGCTTTTCCCTGTGAGTAATTTTGAAAACAATCGCCTATTGCCAACACAGAAAATAAGTTATTAAAAATTCTTCTGGCAAAAGTGGGTTCATAAAGCTTTTAGAATGAGCTAGGGAAATTTTAACACAGATATTTTAACACTATTATGATAGGATAAAACAACAGCTCTGATAATCTCCTTCTTAGAAGTATTCCAAGTATCAATAGGTTTCAGGGAAGGTCAAAAATGGTGCAAAAATAGCTTTATAATTTCATTTTGGGCTTCCGGGGTGATTTTTTCCAGAAGCAGAGCGTGCTCTGGCACTAAGCCTTTTCCCAACAGGGGAAAACCTGCTCTTCCACATCCCTGTAGAGTCAGCAGAGCGGGATGCCAGCACGCTGCAGAACTGATCTCCTGAGCTGTCACAACACACGCACGGCGGTGCCGGGAAGGAGCGGGGAACGGCTCCTCCGCCCTGCTCCACACTTCTCCCGCAACGTGGGATCACTGGGGAGGAGTTTGAGTATTTAACCACGATTTCAGATCCTCTTCTGTTCAGCCCAGATACTTCTAAAATCAGTTTCTCTCTGTGGCATCACAGCATTGAAGAAAAACTATTTTTGCATTTTACTGTCGGTAAAATCAGATGGAAAAATGGAGCAACAAAAGAGAGTGTTCTTAGTTAAACAAGGGATGGACACAAAATCTTTGTCTTACACATGCACTTTACTACAGGTGTAGTTTACAAGCCCTTTTAAAACACTTATCTGCATTCCATAATCACCTATGAGTATATAAGGATGTGTGTTCTTACACTATTTATGTATCCATTTTTCATCAAACATGATAAAATCTATTCATAACTTACAGTATTTATCTGTGTATCTATTTTCCATTAATCAAGATTAAATCTATTAGTAATCCAATCTAAATGTTATCCACATAGGCTGATTCCCAACGACTCAACACATAAGAACCCAGCAATGGGGTTCAGACCCAAATATACCGGGATTAATTGAATATCCTGAGTTGGAAGGGACCCACAAGAATGATGGGGCCCCATGCCTGGTCTCAGTACGTTGCAGCTCATTTAGCACACAGAATTTTCCTTTGCTCAGTTCTAAGTGCAAAGATGACATTTCAAATCCTGGTATCCCACAAACCACCTCTTGTTTCCAGAGAAGTTTCTTATTTTCAGGCAATTACAGTTTGCAGGTCTAGTGGCGATGAAGTTACGCTGGGTTTACATGTGAAAAATGAAAGCACTGAGGGAAGAACACAAAGCCAGCCGTCCTTTGTTCCCACAAAAAGGAGATAAAAGATAGGCTCCAAGCCCATCGACGGAATGGGAGACCCGCTGCTTCCCTGTCAATGGCACTGAATCAAGGGATCTCACAACCCGCCCTCCACCCTCCTGCAATTTTAAAATGTGGCACAATTGTCATTTCTGCCCATTGATTTGAGAGCGGTGAGTCAGCTGCAGGCTGGGGACTCCCTGCGAGCGGCAGGCAGGCAACAAAGCTGGGAACAAAGCTGGGAACACGGCTAGGAACAGACATGGCTGGGAACAGACACGGCTGGGAACAGACACGGCTGGGAACAGACACGGCTGGGAACAGACACGGCTGGGAACAGACACGGCTGGGAACAGACACGGCTGGGAACAGACACGGCTGGGAACAGACACGGCTGGGAACAGACACGGCTGGGAACAGACACGGCTGGGAACAGACACGGCTGGGAACAGACACGGCTGGGAACAGACACGGCTGGGAACAGACACGGCTGGGAACAGACACGGCTGGGAACAGACACGGCTGGGAACAGACACGGCTGGGAACAGACACGGCTGGGAACAGACACGGCTGGGAACAGACAGGGCTGGGAACAGACAAGGCCAGGAACATGGCTGGGAACAGGGCTGGGAACA
>VZTR01016140.1:24394-52755 GCA_013400775.1 Chaetops frenatus | reverse complement strand
TCCTTCAAACCAGGACAGCCTGAAACAGGGCCAGTGAGTAGCTAAGCAGCATGGATTGCCATGGCCCAGGAGATTTGTCATCTTGCTGCTAGAGAAGGACATATCTGGGGGGATATGGAGCCACCCAGAGCGATAGCCAAGCCTATGTCTCTACTGCCACAGCTAAGCATGGAATATCAGATGCCTCACAGATACCAGGCCGAGAGCGGCATGTGATGCCCACAGGGAAAAATATTCTAGGGTCCCTCCATATTTCATGTCCCCGAAAAATGGTCCTGTTTGATGGAGGGGTCTCCTGTGGTGTTCTTTGACTGAACTCAAATTCCTCATAGTCATGGCAATCCAGACCAACCCCTGCCTTATGTAGCTCCCTGGCCAAAGCCAGTTCCATATTCCTAGCAGCCTTACACTTGGCCTTGGTAGTTAATAAAGTCATGACCTTGAAGCCTGTTACAGCAAAATAAAGAACCTCAAGCAGGTTGGAGGCGACTGGAGGCAGCCTGCTGAGCAACTGTGTCAGCAGCACCTCTCTCTGCAGTGCTTTACTCTTGTATTTGGTTTCTATTGAATTCAGCCCACTTCAAGATCTCCTTCACAGGGTAAGAAACCTGGTAGCAAGCTGCAAAAATTCTAATTGCTCAAAGTGGTGATAGATTGGAGGGTTTTATAACAGCTAGCTTGGGAATCAGCTGATTTAATATGTGGTTTTGCCAAAGCAGAATAAATTGCTTCCAGCACATTCCTGCTTTGGTTCCTGTAAGGCACCTTGAGGTGACCTTATGCTGCCTGCTCTGAGTTCAGCACAGGATGTTGGACCTGCAGGACCCATTCTAGCCTTGGGACTCTGGGGTTCTGGGCCAAGGATGGCAAAGAGCTTCTGGAGGCTCCCCTGGCCAGAAGGTGGAAGGCCCAGCAGCAGAAAAAACCCAAAAACCATAAATAAGATGGTAAGATGGAAAGTAATTTATCTGGAAATAAAAAACTCTCTGTTCCAGCAGCTGAGTAGCAGTAGGGAACAGCCTAAAGCATGAAACATTGCTGTAGGTAGCAAGAAGAAGAAAACAGTGCTGATCTGTGGGCATAGGGGAGTCACTTTGTGGTAAGGACAAGCCGTGGTGTGGCACAGACAGCAACTGGACAACCCCAGCGAAAGCAGCTGGAGCTCAAGGGGAAGGGAGGAAACTTTCCAAAACAGATTGCAGACCTCTTGTTCTGTCTGCTCTTTTCTGATGCATAAAAATTCACTTTGCAGCTCAATGACTGATGTAAATTATATTATTAACATCCTTACTCTTACAGAAAGCATCCTTATCCCTTTATTATGAATTTAAATGTTACTTTGCATTTTCTGAGTGTCAACATGCATAATCAGGCTTGACTTCCTTTTGAGAAATATCAATAAAGTAACAGCTTCTACTGTCAGGCTCTGGCACAATTCCCAGTCACTGAGCTACTTAAAACAACATTTGTCATTGCTAAAAACCATTTCTGAAAATAACACAAACTGCTCCATAGAAGTTTAACTGCTGCCCTCTTTTGGGTAGGATAATTACTGCTCATCACTGTAGGGATGCTCTACCACCAACAGACACGGAATTAACTCTGCATTGGGAGCACAGAGGTGGAATGGTTCTGTACGCAGCATAATATCCTTGAATAACCCAAATTCCACATGCTGTTTGTACTTTACAATCAACAGTGGCTTGCCTATGAAGGATTTATGCAGTCAGCGGTGGTTTCTTTGTCAACCTGCTCTTCTATAGTTCCTGTGGGCACTGAACAACTTTCTGCTGCAGGACACTGTGGATCAGAAACTCAGATTGCAGGCTGAGTTTTAAATGAGTTTTAATTGATAGTGGAATACCAGGGAGAATACTGTAGATTTATCCAGTCTCCGTAGCCTTATTTTCAGATGGTTTTCTCTTGTGCTGGGAAGCCCAGAGTTAATATATACTTATTTTAACATGAACATATTGTGCTTCTCTTAAAATTCTTTCCCCTAGTGTCTGTATTTATTTTTAAAGTGAGTAACAGCAGTTAAGTGGTCACAAGGGGCATAACCAGAATCTGTCAGAGAAGATGCTGGTAAATGTCCTGAGACAAAAGCAGTAGAAATGTAGAGGTAGGAAAGGATGTTTGAAGCTCAGGGAAAAGACATTAAAGAACACCTGTGCCTTTGCAAATCAGCTTCTAGCTTATTTTTAAATCCTGGGATATGGGTCGAAGGTGAAACATTCCCCTTTGAGTCCCTGCAAAGGCAGCTCTAGCCAATGAGTGAGAAGAAGCAAGAAGTCACCAGCATGGAATCAGTGGAGATTTTGGGGGAAAATGCCTGTGCCTGGGTGGCATGCTTTCCTTCCTCCGCCACACTTCCGTTCAGTGGACAAAAAGTGAAACAAGGGAGATGCAGGTTCAGAAAATGTGTTGTTCTGTGGTCCCTCCAGCCTGCCCTTGCCTTTGGCTTCACTTGTAGCACTGAGGCTAAGCAGAGAGGATGTAGAGGCTTGTCACTAGAATTATCTTCCCTTCCCTCTCCCTAACAGATTCTTGAGCAGTGGCTTGAAAGATGAATGTATCACATATCAAATCTATGAAAGAAGCTGAAACACAATTCCTAAAAGGTGTTTACAAGCATTTGATTTCTTGGTTGCCTCTCCTTCATTTAGACAGTCCTGGCAACTCTCTGGTTGCTGCACAGCCTTCACAAACTGTCCTCCCACCCCAAGTCCAAATCCCATGGAGTCCCTGAAATTATGATGCAAAGATGTTCAAACACCAAACCTTGCTCCACTCCTTACAGGTCGCTAAGGATGCTTCTTCAAACTGATGCCAGGTTGGCACAAACCAAGATTCTCACTGTAGACAAGGAAGTGCTTATCTGACCAGGAGACCCTATTTTGTTAGACATGTTCTGGCACCTCTAAGGAAAAGGGTGACTAATTGTGTTTTTCTCATTGGGGTACTGGAGTGGGGTGTAGGGTGAAGTTCCTGCTTCAGAACACAATTTTTCAGTTTCCTTATTTCATATCTCAAGGCAGATGCTACTGTATAACTTGTATAAATTTATATGAGTTTTCTGCAAGAGATTTTTTTTTGTGAGAGCATCTATTCATCTTGTTAACTGGAGATACTTGACCCTTCTCTAGCTTGATATTGCTATTTATACAACATAAAACATCTTTAAGTGAAATCAAGAGAGCTTCCACTACATGAGAGCCAGTGCTCTGATAAGATGGGCTGTCACAAGAAGGGTAAGATAAACTTTTGTCTCCAGGAGATCTGAGGTCCAAGATCCTGAGCCCCTCTCCCACCTCCAGCCATGAGGCCACTGACTATACTCAAACAGAAGCAGCCTCCTGTTTGTTCACAGGTGAGAAAGCTGGGCTTTGAGTGTCTCCTGCCCACAAACAGCTCTGGTCAGGGGTGGCAAACAGATGACATAAGATGTTGGGCTTTTTCTCTAGACCAAAATTAGTTCTGGTGGTTCTTTCAACAAAGGGCCGCATCTATTATAAGCTTCTAATAAGATATCCAATTCAACCTAAGAATTACATAAGGGACCTGGCTGTGTACTTTGAGGCTACTTAAAATAAGTGACACCACAGGTTCAGGCACTGATGTCCCTTTTGTTGATTCTTAAGGCTGAGGTCTGGATGTCCTCAGCATCTGCTGATGCTAATGAGAGTTGTGAACACCCCATGAATTCACTAGATTAAGTGCTAACCTTAATAACTGCTGATCTGAATGTTCCTACTCCAGCAGTCAAGGATGGGAAAAATGCTCTGGAAATTTAATTTAATCTCTCAGCATGAGTGTCCTACATGCTGCTGGACTGTCACAGAATTCCTCAGTCACCACCTTTGAAGGACGTGCTGGTTCCATGTTGAAGACTTTAGGTGGTGTTTGGCTTTCACATAACTACAACCAAGGTAACTGTGCAAAAATTTATATTCATGGTGTCTATGCCCTCATGAACTTGGCAGAGAGGAGGACTCATTGTTTAGTAATTGTGGAGCCCAAGGGTAATCACAACCCACAGGCTTGCTACATTGGAAAACCATTTTGTGGAATAAAGTGCAGTGATGATAATAATCCCCAGATGCTGCAGGAGATGGAAGCCAAAGCTGTGGTTGGTAAAGGCTATCTTGTGGCAAGGCACTCATGTTGTCATTTAAGAACAGCCCATCAGGAGCTGCCCTTAGGTTAAAAAGAATAACTTCAGCTACCCTCAACATTACTGCATTACTGATGGTATTTTAGGGACCCAAAAGTGAAGATGACATTTTCCAGTAGGCACATAATGGACAAGGGCTTGACAACAGGGATGAGCGACAGCCTGGCCTCGGTAATAGAGTGAGCCAGGCTGCAAAGAAAAATGGGTTATATCTTTTTGAGGTAGATTTTAGAAACTTCATATGTTTCAAATTTAATTGCCTGGCAGTTTTAAAAATGGTGTCCAAGAATGCTTTTTAAAATAAATACCATAGTTATGACAACTCCACAGATTTGTCAAAACAAGACTATAACAAATCTGCTAAACACGGGCTGCCACTGTCACATCTTCACAGCGGAGCAGAGCACGGCAGGCTGCTGTATAGCAAGAGAAGGAAGTGAATAGGGTGCTGCCAGACCTGAATAACTTCAGAAAATGTAACAGAGATGTTCCGTTGCTGCATATTTTAGCCAATGTGCAAACAGGTGCATGGCTGCTACCAGGAAGGGGATATTTTGCCAAAACTGTTTCATGAAATAGAGAGAAGGTGGGTGCCTCTGGGACCCCACTTCCCTCCAAACACTGTCATGGCATTTCTTAAGAAGCTGCCTTCAGCAGTGACAGCTGTTGAAGGGGGTCTCTCGGGTGTTCCTCATGCCTCTCCTGCTTGCTGTCATCATTTCACATCATGACATAGTTGCCATCTCTCCAAACATCCTCTGCAACAGTGGTGGCCAGTCCTGTTTCATGACTACCATCTTTACCAAAATATTTACAACAGAGAAAATAGGTTCACCCCTTCTAAATAAAGGTGGATGCAGTTGCAAGAGTGGCTGAAAAGAAATTAAATTGCTTGTTCCCAAACAAAAGTTAATGTAGTTGCCATGATTATTACATAATTTCAACAACACTGAGAAAACATGACTGATACATACAGCTATTTTGGGGTTGGTACATCAGCCTCCAACGCATTTCCTGACAATTTAGTAATGACCACTTCCTGGCTAATAAACAAAATCCCGTAATTTATTTGCCTTAATCACCTTGGTCTTCTGCTTCAGAGTTCATCCAGTCCAAAACAAAGCTCTTGCCTTTCTTCTTTCTTTCTTTATTTTATTTTTTAGACACATCCTGATGTCATAACTAGAGCTAGCAGAGGAACAGGACAAGGGACATTACATTCTTTGCACTGTTGTAATGTCCCTTTGTTGGACCCCATAGATCTGCTATTGCATGTTGTGTTTCTTCCCATTTTCCAATATATGAGCACTAATGCATATTTCACTTAGATTATTCTGGAGGGGTTATTTCTAAATGCAGTTGCTGACAGTAAGTTATACCTATGCTTGCAAATAAAACAAATTCTGCACTAACAGCCTTAAAGAATGGAGAGACTCAAAGCAGCAGCCATAGAAAGAGCAAACACAGTCTTGACCTGACTCCTGTCACACTTACTGTCCCAACATCTCCACAGAAACTTCATTCAGCATTTCGTTCAATGCACAAGTCCTCTGAATGCCCAACATAAACTGACCAAATCTAATTCAGCATGACACCTTCTTGTTACACTTGTAGCATTTCTCCCTCCTTTATCTGTACCAAAAATTTGTTTGGATGACACCGTTTTCTCTAAGACAAGGTACAGGACAATTTTTAGTCGGTATTTCTATGCACAAAATGTCACTTCCAAGCCTTAGAATTGTCTTGTTTCGCTGCATTTTACTGTGACACCCTGAAAACTTGATCCCTCTGGCCTGTTGAACAATTAGAGTCTGAGGAAAACCATCCTCTGAGTAAATAATCAATACTACTCTCCTTGAGGCTAAAAGAACTGTTTATCTCAGTTGTTCTAGTCATTTAGGCAAGACTGTTTACTCTGATGCTCACTTTCAAGTGTCACATTATATAGAATTACTAAAAAATGTGTTGGCAGACACTGCAGCTAAGAATAATGTGAAGCAGGTGATTTGCACGGAGAGAACTTCTGCTTATAAAGATGAGTAATGCAACAAATGATCTTGTCTTCTTCAGTTAAACTCCTAACTGGGATTATTTTCCTTATGGTAAATTATCAATACATTATCAATTTGCGTTTGAAATTTTAAGATAAACTGTCACAGCATGTAGAAATTATGTGTAGATACTGATAAAAATTAGGATTGCTACCTTCAATTCACCAAAGCAGGACCCTTACCTACTGTTTTTTATTGTACTGGACAATTATTCTCAATATTTAAATTTTACATTGGTTGTTAGTTCACTAAATTTTGTTGAGTTTTTTTAGTATAAGCTGGCTTTAAACTTGAATTCTTTTCATACAGTAAATTCATAATGAAGAGAGATACCAATGCCCCCGAAATGCCTAAGCCAAACCCAATTCAACCCTTGAGGAGTAAGAGTGATTCTATCAAACCCATGGTATTTGGGAAGCAAATTTTTAAAATATGTAAGATACAAAATATACCTCTATTGTAAGATTATTGTTCTTTCCTCAATGGGTATTGTTTTGGGGGGTAGACTAAGCTACTAATAAGACTGCTGGGCCCCCAAAGCTGTGATATGACATTCAGAAACTGCACTATGTGAATATTTTGTCAGGGCTTGCTCTTTCCATACTGCACTGACTTTTCAGCCCCATGTCATTCTCTTCCTGGTGCATGGGGTTTTGTGACCATGGGTCCTTCTATATAAGGGAATTAATCTTGCTGAAAATAAACCTGGAGGGATGACTCTGGGAAATGCTTGTGCTGGAGCAGTGCTGGAGGCAACGGAGACAAAGCAATGGCAGGATCCAAATGTTCCCTGTTGGATTTACTGCTGCCCACTGCCCCTTCTGTGTCCACTTGGTTGTGCTGGCATAATTGTGCCACTGGTCAGCACACTGAGAGCAGAGACCTTAGGCAAAAAAAACTCAGTGAAACACTGGCTGCTAATTTTAGCTGGATTGGTTTTCTGAACCACTTCAGCACGTGGTAACACGGACAGTCATGCCAGTACAGTGGAGGAGCACAAGGAAGTGCAGGGAATGGAAGGATGGTGTCAGGGTGGGCAGGGTAGGGACTGCCAGAAGTGTTACTCTTCCTGAAAAATGTCAGTATAACCCTATTGAAAGTAGCTCTGTCACTGCAGGAAAATCCATTAGTACAGTCTGGCCTGCCAAGAGTCATCAGTCTCCATGTTACTGTTTTTCTTTTGGAACAGACCACACATTGATTTCAGGGCATCAGCTTTCACCTCTAATCCTGCCCTGTGCACAGGCTTCCATGGGAATTACACCTGGGATAGGTCTCAAGGTTTTGCACCTATGAGACCAGGAGCTCATCAAGAAAAGAAGATTTTTTCATAAATTCAGCATTATGGTTTTCTTTATTCACAAAAATATTTGCAAGTAACGGCAATTTTAACAGACTTAGTTTAAGAAGATATGTTCCCAGCAAATTTCATCTGTTTACTACAAATATGCCTTTGACAAGTCAAGGGTGCTTAGCTAAGATATATAATACTTTATATCATAAGGTAGTATCTCAATTTCTTTATGGCTAACCAAATTATTATGAATTTGCTTTTCCGGTCAATGGAAATGTAATTACAAACTAAAACTGCTGTGTGGTTAAATAAATGAAAACCTTTAGCTGAAGAAACAAATGCAACTTCACCTGAATTTATCTGCATAATTTTGTGAATGTAAATTCACCAACAACATAACACATGGACAACGGATAACGAAATCATTGTTGAAAACCTTTTCACTATGCATTCCTTTAATACTCTGGGAAAGAACACAGAGAAGTTGTGACACAAGAAAGTAGTGATGGCTTCAAGGAGTTAAAGCATGTTCTGACAGTGCATTTGCTCATAAAATCTTAATATCCATACTGCTCAAAGTACTCATCTTCAACCCCAGCCATTATGTGAATCCATCTCCTAAATCAGCTGCAGCGCTAAAGGGTTAAGGGGCTGGCCATGATTGTTCTTGCTTTGTGAAATAACACTATGCTGAAATACATAGGTCACTAAACCTTTTACATGTATCTGAAAAATTTGTTGAATTAATACTTAAAGATAGGACACAAAAATGCCTAGAAAATCACGCAATGCTATGCAAATGTTTAAATAATATGCTCTCTGTACAAGACAAGATAGTCATTAGGTCTATATAAAGTCTGATTCAGAATGGGAAAGCCTATTTAGCTATGCATTTGTTTTACAGAAACAAAAAAAAATTACAGAGTCAGACCATTATTTTATTCTGGATTAAATTTTCTGGAGTTCAAAAGCAGTCGCTCCATTGTCGCACAGAAATTATTAGTTAAATTAAAGATGCTTAGGTTCATTAGAATAGAAGTTACCAAAGAGAGAACTAGAATGGATCGTATTGGGAGGAAAATGGGATGAGAGGATTGTCTAGAGGAGCATCTAGAGCCATGAATATCAATCCATTGACAACCTTCCTCACATGTTCCTGTGCATGCAGTAGATCCAGTGCAATCAGGGAACTCCAGCTGGACTGATCAAAACTGGGTGCACAGCGCATAATTGGCAAGCAAGCAGCAGCAGTCACATGGGCTTCTTTGGCCACTTCCAGGCAAAAAGCCCTTAACTAAGGTGAGATACCTATGGGAAGAACTGTGATCTTGCTAAACCCCTCCTTGAAAAAAGGGACAAGCCAAGAGACTTGTCCATCAATCTCCCAGGACTAGAACACCACGTCTGGGGACTAAAGGGAAACTTAAACCAGGAAAACCAGCTTCAAAGAATTATCCCCTAGTTCCTCTATGCTCATACTAGAAATTGAGTGGCAGTAAAAGGATTTGCTGACCGTTTTCTTCAGCTAAGGTTATAGGATTGGCCACCAAGGTACCCATTTTCTACCATGTCAAACCTCAAAACAGAGAAGACAAAGCAGGCTCAGGGATCTCAGCTGCTGAAAGAGGGACTGGCTGGGCATCTCTAGAAATCCTGCTAGGAAGGGCTGGCTAAATAAGTAGGAGGTAGGCACATACATGGCTTGAGGGTATAATCTAAAATTTGTATACAGCTGCCTGAGACTTCCAAGTCCACCTGCAAGATGGAGAATTCCTGTTCCTTACTTATTATAAGGATTAAAAATTTCTTTATAGTTGTTTAAATTAATTTCCCTATGCAGAGTTAATTCTAGTACTAAGAAAATCCATTATGAAGTCCCTGAGGGGCTGCTGCATAAGAACAGAGATGGTATTTCTGCCATACAGACAGCATTGCAAAGGGACATGTCAAGGGCTGGAGACCCTATAAATAGATCCAATTTTAATACTTTTTTAAATGGCTTGAGAGCAAAAAGTAGAGCACACTGATGAAATCTGCAAACTGTATTCAGGCACATTCAGTAAAAGATTATTAACAGCACTGAAAAAGGAAAACTAAACGACTTTGATACATGGAATAATAAAAATGCCATTAAGTTTTTTACTGTATGACTTCTGGGATTAGCCCTCTAAAATTCCTGCCATGTGTATTCCTATGTGTGTAGGTGTACGAGCTGATTTGGGGATGCCTAACCCACTAAAATGATGCAAATGTGAAACTAGTGAGGACAATTTTACCACCTTGGTTGATGCATTTCCAACAGCTACAGAAAAATCAATGCCCTTGTAAAATGTCATCTGGAGTACCACCATTCTGGTGGTCATTTTTTGAGAAAGATCAATACATGTCAGAATAGAAGAAGTGTTATTTATGGAAAGGAACTCATTTATGGGAAAAATCTCTTATAATTCTGTATGCACTCGCAAAATGAAGAATAAGGGCAACATAATATTCTAAATATACCTAGGATAAATATGAGAAAGCAAGGAAGAAAATCTAATTGGGATAAAGAATCATATATCCATGTGCCAGCAAATATAATGAAAGTAAATAAGCTGGAAGTTAGAAGGATTTAGAGCTCTCCAAGTCAAATAGCTGTTCAAACAAGAGATGTGAGGACAAGAAAATTAATTCACCTTAGATACTATCTTGTGCATGGCTGCACATGACTCTGCAAAGTGAGGGGCTTAAATTTAGAACTCTTATCACTTCTGATTTATCACTACCTGATTTATCAGAATTACATGATTATTTTAGGCAGGAAGCTTCTGCTCATAGGCAGTAGACAACATTTTTTTTCCTGTTTGACTTCATTAGGTTGTCATAGTTCTGGCCATACCAACTAGCCACATGGACAATACTAAACTCTGATAAGGCTATAAAATGTTTGGACTATCTGGTATAATTGGACCTGCTAAAGGATCTTCCTAATATCTCAACACACCCTGAAAATTAATACTAATTTTTTCAATAAAACAGTCAAATCTACATAAGGCTAACAAGAAAAGTTCATTTCTAACAGTGCAGTGCTGTGATGTGTTGCACGAGGCAGGGAGGACATGCAAAATCCAGGCAAGACTTTCAGTGGTTCAAAACCAGGGTGCCAGTAGTTATCCCCAGAGCAAACTTGGTAGGTAAGAATGATGGCCACAGCTCATACTGATTTGTCACCCAGGAATCTCCTTCTAAGGTACACTGTCATGTTCCATCCATACAACTCGAGGGAAGAAAAAATTCTTTGAACATCCAAGTTTATTCTGGAACTGCCAAAGCTGAAAAACTCCTCTTTCTTAGGATAAGTTTTCAGGGAGCTGGTGCAAACTGCAGACCCAAACTGAAGCAGTAAAATGGTTCTATGCACTGATCATTCTGTCCATGGACCCTCAGCTGCTGGAGAATCTGTCACTGGCAGGGCAGGTACTTCTACTACTTGCGTCTTCTGTATATGGGACAAAAATAAACTAAATGATGAGTCCTGTTGCATATTTCTGCTGTAACTTCAGAAATTAGACACCTTCAGATAGCCTATGTACAGCTAAATCTTAGTAGTAGCTAACTACTGGACCCTGCTTTCTCTATTGCAATTGATTTCTTTATATGGCACACACTTATGGTGATTGTACAGAGGATTGGTCAGCTGAGCAATTAGCTTGCTTTCCATGGTCTGCCTTCTAAATAGGAAATGGCTAGATAATGACCCAACTTGTGAGTACTCCATGGTATTTCTGCATTCAGGAGGAGAAAAAAATGAGCAAAAGTTTGTGTCAGAGCTGCTTATGGGAAAACCTCCAAACTAGTATGGTAGAGTTTCCAAACCCAAGTAAAACAAGCCTGTGGGTGTGCATGTGTGGGTTAAGCTATAAAGATTCATCAGCACCTTCTGTAAATTACCATAGATATTTCACCTGTCAGCTTCTCCATACCCCACCCTTTTGTAACTATGCAACACACAGGGAGAGCCACACATCCAAATCAGGTCCATGAATCCCCTAGTACTAAGGTAGTAAGTCTTACCTAAGGGTCTTGCTGGGCATTTGCACTTAGGTCCTTGCTTTTTATGCAGGATCAGTGACAACTTGGCTGTGACTTGTAAGTTACTGAAAGGAAGGAAAAGTAACCTCCTAAGCAGATGACATTAGGAATAAGCTAACAGGAGTAGGAAGCCCTTTGCAGGCATCTTTAGAGCAGGGTCAAAACAGAACCATTTCAGAGGAGAGAGTAAAGCATCAGTACTCTAGCCTACACTAATCAAAAGTGACTCAGTCTTAAGTGAATGACACTTACATGGAACAAGTGTCTAGAGACAGTAGCCTAAAATACATTGGTGATGCACTGATCCCTTTTGGGTTGGTAAGTTTGCCTTGACAATAGCCTTGAGATGAAAGAGGCTATAAGCTGGCAGTCTGAGCTGGCATTTGTGTCCTTCAACATAGATACCTGCTGCATGAAGATTTTGAAGTGTTTGTGACAGACAAGTTGAAAACAGGCTAGCTTAAGTTATCATCCTACCACCTAGTATACTAGGAAAGTGTTCCCAATTACTTCAGAAGTCCATGGCAGAGGCAGCACAGAGGCTGTGTGAAGGAAAGCATCCATATTTTCCAAATACTTTGTGTAAGCTATCACTGATAAACTTCCAAGTGTGATTCCTAAGCAACACATTCTAGTCAATCAGTCATAAATCCTAAAGTAAACTCAGAAGGTCAGAATAGCTAAACTTAGTGACTATTCTGTTGAGCTCCCCTTTTCTCGGCACACTGCAGTGCTAACCCTGACATGGTGGTTGCCAGACAAGTGAAGTCAGGAAGAAACAGAATGTAAGCAGACACAAACCCAAATACAGCAGGTTTCCTGTAAAACAATTAATGCACTCACTTGTTTTAAACAATGCTTAAGCTCTTACTGTTACAGCTTCAAATACAGGAATGAGTATCACAAGGTGCCAAAAGTCTACATCCAGTAAAACAGCCCACCTAGTCTACATGTTTAAACTTTAATGACATTTTGCCGCCCAGTGTCAATCTACTTCCATTTAAGGCCTCGCTTGTGAAAAGCCAGTTTAAGTGCAAGGTGTGTGCCTCAACATTGGGGCAGAATAATAGTTTAACAAATACTGAGAGTGACTCAGTCATCTGCATGTCTGACATCCGCCTGAATTCCCCTTCTGCAGGCTGCTGTTGTGGCAGCTCAACTGATGCTTGGTGTGTGCTGTGGCTGCTCCTGGCCTCTGTGACTGTTCACTGCTCTGACAGTGTCACAAGTCCTGCACACATACAACTATGCTACACACCAATTATCTATAAACTCATTCTTAGCCCCTGTATCTTTGTCTGTATAATATGGTTAAAAATTGGTTTGAATCTTGCTTCCAGTAAGACCCAGTCTCACAATGTGGATGTTGTTCACATAAATACCTAATATTTTGCCTCTTCCCAGTTAAACTAATCTATGACACCTTACATTCCTTGTCAAACTCCAATCTTAACAAAACTGAGAACTTGAAATTAATTACTTGAATGACTAATCCAGCTTTACAGCACTGCTTACTGTTGTTTTGTAAGAAATAAACTGAGAGCAACAACACTGGGCAGTGCTATCAAACCTGCTTACAATAATTTTGGTAGAAGCTTTTCCTCCAGAGGGGAATAGTGACTTACTGTGCCCAGGTAACTTGACTGAGGCCATTTGTATGGAAGTCTAGCCAGGTTGTCTGAAGGACTTAATCTGAATTGTTTTGAAGTGTCTGGTGGGAGACCTGTGTCACTGGAGATGAGCATCACAGACTACCACAAGTGGAATAGTGAGTACTGGAACCAATACTCTGAACAGACCTCTGCTAGACGCTGACGAAAAGACAACAATAAATCAGGAATTATTGCAGGAATTTATTGCAGAATTTACTTGCAATTTATTTAGAGAATTTATTGCAGGAATTGTTGCAGAGATCCATGCAGTGAAGGTAGGTGTTAGGAAAAAATGAGCCTGGGAAAGGAAGCAAACTGGATGTTCCAGCCAGAGAAATGAGGTCTACTGAGAAAATAAGCGCAGGCTATGTAGGAAGAGATTTCTTTGTTGGAAATCAACCTTAGGAACATCTTAGGAAATTAAGCACAGAAAATAAATCCAGGTATATGCCCTGATAGGACCTCTCCTATGGTTTCTAAAGCTTCTACCTAACCAGTGATGAAAAATGAATTCTTCCCTGAGCTTGCCACTTGCATGCTTGCAATTGTCATTGTGCTTTTGTACTAGTGATCCACTTCCCTACTGACAGTGATTTCCTTACCTCATCTAACTCACTGCTCAGTTACTTTTATCTCCTTGCACTAGACTCTTTGTCAGATGCTCCTGACTACAGATCTTTGCTAGCTTTATTGTATGTGTGCATAGGACTGATTAACATATTTAAAACAAAACAAACCCAAATTCACAACTGGTTTGAACAAGCAACTGTTCTTTCCTTTTCCTTAACATTTTAATCTTTAGTGCAAACTAGCAGTAATTGGCTGTTTTCAGCTGTGGGAGAAAACAAGCTAGCAAAGGACTGCTAGAGCAGGAAGCCCAGGCTCCACTATCAACAACACTCTTTCTTGGCAATGAGTTCAAAACTTTGAACTATTTTAAGAGGATTAGCACCACAAAAGAGGAAATCGTGAAGGAACGATGTGATGCATCTTTTTTAGCCAACAGCAGAAATAGCTTCAGCATTCGCTCTGACAAGATAAATGGACAATCAGCTTTTCTAAGACTAGCCAAGAGAACATTAAGATTGTAATATAGCTGAGAGAAAATGTGACTACTTGAACATGTACTTTTTACTGAAGATTACTCCACTCAGTCCTCCCACTGAAAATGAGGTCAAGATATACCTGATGATGATATGGTAAAATGCATGATTTTGTCTGCACATATCATATCACTTGTGAAAGAGGAGTGGATTTAACAGACATGCTAAATTGTGCCCAAACAGACAACTGCAGAGCAGAAGGGATAGGTACAGATGGATCAAACCATTATGCCTACTCAGGGAACTGGCAGATGGATCCTTTGGTGTCATACCTTACCTAAAATGGAATAACCACCACAGCAGTATGGACTGAAGTCTGACTGAAGTAGGAATCTGGAGGTCCTGGTGGACTGTGGCAAGGACAGCATGAGCAGGGCCACTCCATGAGAATGAGTAAGCTGAGGTTGTCCACAGGACAGGCAGGGCAATGCTCTCACCAACCAGGGTGCAATTCCCTAGGGTTTGGGTTGGGTTGGTGACAGGTCTTCTTGAGAGTCCAAAACAAGGCAAGATAATGAGTCACGTCCAGAGTCCAGACAGAGAGTGAAGCCAGAAACAGTAGAAGACCGAGTAAGAGTAAAGGTCCTTGCAGGAGAAAGGGTTGGAGACAAGGCTATATATTACGCAGGACCATCAAGGAAGGACAACAGATGAGCCACAATGAGAGGAAACTGGACTTGGCACAGGCAAACTTACAGCACTGCACATGCTAAAGTCCCAGGTGAGGGTGTCAGGGCAGTTAAGGCCCAGCCATGCACTTTACTTGGCCTGACAGAAACCAAGATAAACAAACATAAGTGAGCAGTACACCACAGCAGTGAGCAAGGCTACCTTTATAGAGACATATTAGGTTGTTTTTACAGGCATGCAGCCAATAGATCAAAATAAGTACTAGTCCTCTTTACTCAGCACTTGTTACATTACTCTGGAAAACCACATTGCACTCTGGGGCCGGCACTGTGAGAAAGAAGTTGATAAATTGCAGTAAGTGCAGCTGAGGGCAGTCAAGTTGGCGTGGGAGCACATGCCCTGTGAGGAAGGCTGAGGGAACTGCATCCAGTCAGAAAGCTTGAAAGGGAACCCAAGAGTTTTCTTCCAGTATCTGAGATTATCAAGAAAATGCAGCAACACTCTCTCCTGAGGTGCACAGCAGCAGATGAGAGGTTACAGCCACATGAGAACATTCTGATTTAAAGGGAAAAAGAGGTCACTAGACACCAATCAAGCAGTGACACAGCTGCCCAGAGAGTTGTGCACTCTCTGTTCTTGGAAGTTTTCAAGACTCTGCTGAACAAAGCCCTAAGCAACTTGATCAGAAGGCTGAAGAAACAGAAGGTGTGTATAGAGACCTCTTGTGTCCTCCCAACCTGAAAAATACTATTCTATTTCTATTGCTTTCATGGGTATTCAAGTGTGCTGCTAAACACAAAAGGCCACAGGAGAATGAAGGACCTTTGAGCATGCTGAAAAAATTGTTGAAGAATCTCATTTTGAATACATGTTACAAATTGTCCTGGTTTGAAGGACAGGTGTCTGCTAAGGAATGGAATGTCTCCCTTGGAATGGAAAAAATGTAAACCCTCTCCCTCCGAATTATCGTAATTCTGAAATTAAGGGGCTCACAGGCAAAGATATGGGAAATGGAATAACAGTTCTTTACTAGTATTTATAATAAAGCAAACAAACAACAACTACTATGGCTTTAACAACAAACAGAAGCAGGAACCCAGTGAGAGCCTGCTGGCTTGCAGGCACCTTAGATGCAGTGATGGTCACAGCTGGCAGGGGGTGCTGGTGGCACAAGCTCAGGGAGCACGTGGTGATGGTGGATCGCCCCCCCCCCAGCTGGGACGGGGAGGGATGGAAGTTTTACTTTCACAAACCCCCTTGAGCAGTCCATCTTAGTGTCCCAGCAGGACTCTCGGGAAAGGAAAGCAGCAGGCTGGGACGGCAGTGTGTCTCGGCAGGCAGGGGGTGCAGAGGTTGCAGCACAGTGAAACCCAGAGCAGCGCCGGAGCAGTGGCGGGGACGGGGCAGCGGCAGCCCGGCCTCCAGTAGAGCAGGGAGAGGCAAGCTCAGGGATCCCAGGCACCCATGTGGATGGCAACAGGTCCTGGTTCCAGACAGAGACTCCTTCCGCAGCAGAAGAAACAGCTCTCCGCAGAGGTCCAGCTCCCAAACGTTCTCCCTGGCAGCCCAGAGCGAGACTGCCAGCCCCTCTTCCAGCCAAGCCTTTTGCCAGCCCAAATTCCAAGGTATCCCCCACCCTGCTGAGAGAAAAACTCTCCGAGCTGGATAATACCCACTCCCCTCAGCTCAATCACTTCTTTTGTTCTTCTTAAGTACCCGGCCATTATGGTCCCTTAGCAGCTGTTGGGCAAAAAATTCCAAAGGTGAAGAGAAACAAAAGGGAAGAACACCCAAACCCCAACACAAGTACAGAAATAGTCAACTGAAGTAGTCCTTTACTAAACACAGAATTCTTTAAAAGAGTTTTTTTCATATATTTCAGGGATTTTTTTTTTTTTACTTTTTACCTCTTTGTACACAAGCTTCTAAGTCTTTAACTCTCATTTCACTGTTCTTTAGAGCGAAACTCATTGTACATTATGCTGTTTGCCAAACAAAAAGATTCCAGGACTTAAGTGTGTTGTCACACTCTCACTACCTTCAAACTGCTCCATCTCTGACTGTTGTTCACTTTTCTGTATATTGATCCCTCCTTTCAGTGCAGCCCTTCTGTTCCCCCCACATTCTTCAACTTTGAAGTTGAGCATACCCTGAATTGTATGTAGTATTCTAGCATGAATTTCATTACTTTCCAGGTAAACCGCAAAATCAATCATTTACATGGTTCTATTGCTACTTTTAGACTTGTCTAGTAATAAGCACTGCCATGCCCTCTTCAGCATTGAAAGATGTCATTTCTTAGGAGAAAAATACTTGCATTTTTCTTCAGAATAGGAAAGATGGATTTCTTGCTCCATTAATTTCATTGATTCCTTCTTCTGCCTTTGGCTATCACATTGTATCATCTGCATGGAAACATTGTCCATTTACACTCAGATTACCTGAACAGTCAACAAGCATTCAACACTCCTTTCAGCCTGCTCAGTTAGCTGATAAATTCCAAACCTTGCATAATGCAGCACTCGAGATCAGCTAATGCCTCCCCAAGGCTGGGAGAACTACGGCTAGAAAACACCTGACTCCATTAAGAGCAGAGTTGTCCAGTGGGTTTGAAACGAGAAACTTAAAGTTAGATCCTAGAAGAATACAAGTTAGAAGATAATTAGGAGAGAAGGAATGTGCTATGTTCAACATTTGCTATGAACGTTTCCTGTTGCTTACCTCGACCAAAAGGAAGAAAGGAAAAGATGCAATGATCAATAAGAATAAGAATACGAAAAGTCCTGGGAATAAGGAAGTATTGTCAGGCCTCATGGCAGTAATCAATCAGCTCCCTGACTTGGACAAGGCTAAAAGGTCCAAAGGGCCTGAGAAGGGAAGACAAAAGTCCAAACTTAGAAGAAAGTTCTCTTGCATCATCCCAAGGACCATCAGAAGAGCACTGAACTAATTACCACCTGGGACAAAGATGGGTGGGGATAGGAGATACATATGTATTAGAAAATTGTATAATTTTCTAATACATATGAATTAATAATAATAATAATGCTATGAATATGTAACATTTTAAAGGATAAAAAGGTTAAGAAGCAGCTAAATGGCACGCATAATTGGAAGAGCGATCCTCTATGTGTCCAGCACTGAATAAACATACCTACTTCATAACTTAATACTAGTTGTGGAGTTATACCGTGCCTCAGGTTCAGGGCAACAAAACAGCTGATGGTGCTCAGTGCTCTGTGCTGCGAGGGATGTAGTCTGAAGGGGATCTGGCCGGGACCTACACACTCAATACTCCTTAGCAGTCACAGATCTTCCATTTTGGCTTTTTCTGAAGGTATCAAAGCTCCAAGTCTGCTCCAGTGTGCCAACTGAAGTGTAAACCATCAGATTTGTTTAAAAGGCCAACATTTTAACCAAAATGAAATGCCAGTGAAGGCATCATCTGAGAGTCCTTTCATCCCTATGGGTGCACAACAATGTTCTTTTCAGTATACCTTTCAGAGTTGACACTGTCTTGTGACTCACAACCAATAACATGAAAGGAGCTCCAGGTGGATATATGTGGGGAAAAGTGCATTTTAGAACAGTTTTAAACATTGGCTTTTTTTTTTGTCTGCTGTAAACCAGTTCATTTGTAAAGACACTGACCACCTCTCCTCTTCCCACCACTTTCTAAGTTGCGTTTTATAAACTCAGCTTCTCATCCCACCACAGATCTTCAAGCACTGCTATGGACAAGGGACTCCCAGCAAACAGCGCCTGGGGCCGTGCTGGCACCTGAGCTCGCTGGGAAAGCACAAGGAAGTGCCTCTAAGTCTCCAGGGCTGCTGCCAAGAGGATGGTACCAGGCTCTTTTCAGTGGTGCCCAGCGACAGGACGAGGTGCAATGGCCACACCTGAACACAAGTTCCACCTCAACATGAAGAAATTCTTTCCATGGAGGGAGGCAGAGCACTGGAACAGGCTGCTCAGAGTGGTTGTGGAGTCTCCGTCTCTGGTGACATTCCAAACCCACCTGGACGCGTTCCTATGCAACCTTCTCTGGGTGACCCTGGCTTGGCAGTAGGATTGGACTGGATGGTCTCCAGAGGCCCCTTCCACCCCTAACAACCTGCGGGCCGGGCAAAGACGCTGACCTGGGACTGGCGGGGAGTGGCGGCGGCTCTGCTCCGCGGCTCCGAAGGTCCCGCTGCGTGCTGTGGACCGGGCCCGCCCCGGAGGCGGCTGGGAGGGGCGTGAGGGGAGGGGCCGGGCCGGGTCGGGCAGGCGGAGGGAGTCGTGGGGCGGGCACTCTCTTCGCCCGGCGGTCACGGTGCTGCGGCGGCGGCGCCGTTTCGCTTCCGCGGCGGGGCCGGGATTGGCCGCACGGCCGCCTCGCCCCAGAATGCAGCGCATGGCGCGTCATTGAAGAGAGACCATGATGGCGGCGGCGGCCGCGGCGGGCGCCCCCGAGGTGATCGCCCAGCTGGAGAACGCGGCCAAAGTGCTCATGGTGAGGCGGGCGGCGGCACCACCGCGCCCGGAGCGCCGCCTCACCCCCGAAGGGGCGCCCGCACCGGACCCCTCTCCCCTCCCCGCCTCCGCTCCCGCTGCCCTCGCTCCTCGGGAGCGGGTCTCGGGGCGCAGCCCGCCGGGGTACGCCGCCTCCGCCGCCCTGTCCTGCTCCCTTTTTCGGCTGAGCTCCCTCCCTCCCTTCCTGCTCCTCCGCCGCCGCGCCGGCTCGTCTCTGTGGCCCCGCCGCGCACGCCGCGCCGCTCCTCCATGTGCTGCCCGCTCCCCGCCGCCCCGGACAGGCTCTGCCGGCTGCCCGCGCCCCGCGCTGCCCTCCCTGGCTGCGGGGTGTCTGTCCCCAGCCCCCACATTGCCGCCGTCCGCCGCCGAGACCCTCGCCGAAGTTGCCAGTGAGCAGCTCTCCCCCTCTCTCTCCTGGAGCCGGGGACCCGGGCACCTCCCGCGACCGCGGAACAACGGCGGGTGGTCGCGCCCGTCCCCAGCCCAGCGAGGGCAGCGAGGCACCCTGGGCAGTGTGGAAGCAGCTTCGGGAGTGGCGCGATCCGGCTCCAGAATTTTCCTTTAAGCGGAGGGGCACTGGGGAGCCAGAGGCTCACGGTGCTGACGCCTTGAAGCCAAGCCATTAGTGGTGCTTCGCACTTGATCTGTTTATTATCATTAACTGTCCCTGCTGACTGTGTGTTATCTTGTTTTCTTAATTGCGGGGAAAAGAAAGCCCATATGGCAAAGAACAGAAATGCGATGGAGCTGGATACCGGTAGTGACCACTGGTGTTAAAACATCCTAGGTTTGCATCCTTGTAAAAGACTTGTTTGAAGGAAAAGTTCTGTGTTGGCTATTATAGTTTACAGGTCTTTATTGCAGATCTTCTGTACATGTCTAGCTGAAAGCTTTCCCCACAGAATTTATCTTACCAAAAAGTGGTTCTGACCCAGAAATAAAGTTTGTAAGGTGTTAATATTAATGAGATTTCAAAAGAACAAAATAAATAGTAGCAAAATTTTTCTGGTAGCAATAATTAGTCAATGGCCAGAGCCTGAACAATTGTGGTTTAATGTCTTGCTGAACTAGCCTGATTGTAAAGTGAGAGATGATCAGCCTTGTAGGTGTCCCATCAAAATATGTGTGTTGCTCCTTGTGAAGTCAAAGCCTGATAAACACTGACTGTGTTTCCAAGCAGGACAGTAAAGGTAAATAGCTTGTCAGCAAGCAGTAGTCCTTTTAGAAAAATACTTCTCAAAGTATGCCGCCTGTGATAGGTTTCAGGCTTTGAGCTGCTTTTGATTTGTGCATGCTTTACAAAAGATGTCTGTGTAGATAGTTGAATGTTCTGGTAAGGTCTGTGTATCCCTGTTTTAAAAATAACAGAAATGCAGTAATTACCAGGACAGTTTGACTGCTTAAGGAAAATCGGTAGTAAGTATTACTGTGTAACAAAACGTGTGTGGAAGGAAGCTGGTGTAGTATTAAGTAGTTTTGAGTATCAAACCGGTAGCATGTGGAGTGGCATCTCCAAAGTCTGTGCTTATGCTTGAAGACTAAATGTAACTTGTGTGGGCATTGTTTCCCTAGTATAGCCCTGCTAGCACAGAGAAGGAGAAGCAACTTACTGTTGAGTTAAATTAAATAAAAACCTTAATACAGTGAAAAGGCCCAGGCCTCTTATGGTAACATTTGTCCTTCTGTTGAAGAATAGTTGCTGAACTTGCTGGTAAAAATATGTCTTGGGTCTGTAAGCACATGAATGTTACTATCCTTGTTGAATATCTACCTTCCTCTGTATAGCCTTGCACAGTATGAACTTTGACTTGTGGTATTTAGCTTTTACTTTCTTTATTTCTTTTCCACAGCTGATTTTGGAAGTTTCACAGACAACACTAAACTGAGAAAGATTAGTTGGATGGCTCTTACTGAGGAAGCTGCATGAAACAGAGATATTCACTAAAGCTATCCATGAGAGTGAGGACCCAGAATCAGGCTTTAAGCAGGCTTGGCTGTGGAAGAGCCACGAGAACTGTTTAGGGTTATTGCTGTGTTCTTTCTCAAAAATCATCAAGTCTTTGGAGGGATGCAGGAGAGGAGTGCAGCTCTGTAGGTGCTTCACAAAAGTGGATATGAGACCCCAAAGACTGGAAGAGTTATGAGCTCTGCTCCTGTTCTGTCTCACTAGCAACCTTGCAAAAAGAGGGGCCTAATTGTGTCTCAGGACTGCACCTGGACAGTGATGATCTGAATTTCATTTAGCCAGAGGGCTACACCATTTGGTAAAAGGTCTGCTTGGGGATGAGGGCCGGAAGTTATCTTGGTGTGGCAGATGGGAGGGGTGAACCGATCAAGCAAACTGCTGGGATCACTTAGGAAGGTATTTATATAAAAATCTGAGGACTTGTGGGGTGATGGGTGATGAACCTAGTGTTGGAAGTCATGAGTCTAGATTGGCACCTTGCAGTTGAGCCATACCTGAAGCAATGGGAAAGGGCAGTGCTGTGAATGACCTGGTGGATGGCAGAAGGTTTTAACTGGGCAGGGAGCTGTGGAGGGGTTCAGCAAGGTTTTCTTGTGACAGTCTGTCACAGCTGACACAGTAGCAATCCTTGCAAAATACAGATGGCTAGGGGTACATCAAAGGTGTTTCAGCATTTCAAAACAGAGCAGGGTGTAATGGTGGTTTACTTGATACTTGTCTTGATTTCAAATTGAAATACTGCAATATTTGAGGAAAATAATGGTGTGCTAATAAAAATACCTGAATGTGTTTAATTAACTTTCCTTGAGGATAAGGATGGATTACTGTGAGCTCTCTAAATATTTGATATGTATTTTCATAATTTTTTTTTTCATTGCTCTGGTTTAGTTGAGTTTTCCTTTGAAAAATTGATTTTTAGATGTCAGATAAAGTATGCCCAAGTCCTGATCTCCAGAATGGCTGATCTATATGGACTTTACAAACCATGGCATGCCATGTTTGAAAACTGGAAAGGTTCAATCTTTTCTCTTACAAACCTCTTCTACAGCTGCATGGAAATGCTTTTCTCCTTTGCTACCAGTAATGCCTTTCAACAGGTTCTAAGTAGCTCACATTCAAAAGGCTTAATTTGAAAAAGGACTGGAATTTGGTATAAATTGAAGAGGTGCTACAAAAGATGAAACTTATGTTGTCAGTAGCTGCCAAACTTGACTTTGAAGTCTGGTACTGTAAGAGTTTCTTTATGTGTGTAAAACTATTTGCAGTATAAAAATTTGGTATGTAATTCCTTTTCAGTAAAGCTACATGGTGTTTACCTGAAGTAAGATCCCTGTTAGTGCTTTGCTGTGACGTTTTTCAGTGCCACCGGCTGGTATCCACCTTTGGCCTGTATGACTTTGGCTTGGCAAAGACCATACACCAACATCTGTATGAACTGAATTAATTTACTCCCCCTCCATTTTCTACTGGCATGGCACTCCCTGACCATGTATCTCCTATCTATTATGTTCTGTTTGGCTCAGGTGGGAATTAACGCCAAATATAATTAGTACTAATTAAGCACTGTTTTAATAGCTGTCTTCATGGATTAGAGAAAACATTGGTTGTGTTATTAAGGAAAGAAATTTAAATTTCGTCCCAGAAGTGAGAGGATGAAGTAGGAAACATGCCTAGCTCCATCTAGTTATTGCTGAGAGTTTACCTGAGCAGGTTGAAATATTCTAGCATATGGTATTCTCTGACACCTAAATATAAATTGCCAGGTTATTGCTTGTTCACTCCACCTCCCTCCAGAAAGGGGTGCTGGGTTCTTACCTGCAGCTCCACTTTCTCCTTTGTGACCCTGTGCAGAAGATAGTAATATTGCTGAGATGACATAGGAATTAAACAAGGGAATGGATTTCTGTCATCTTAGCAAGATGTATTGGCTATCTGTGCAGCCATTTAGGCTGCAGAGCTAGCACAGGGGCACTGAAATTAGGTTGTTGGACACATACAGGGCTGGTCTGCCCCTGTTGGTGGTGAGCTGTCAGGTTGGTTAAAGTGTATAATATACCTTCACTGTACAATTTACTTGCTAACTCAGACTTTCCTAATATTAGAAATGCCAGACTTCACTTAGAGGTGCACACTGAAAAGAGAAGAGGTTACATGTTTCAGAAGGGAACATTCCAGCTGGAGAGAAGGCAAGAAGAAAAAAAATCACAGTAAATGTGATTGGTGAAGGCAGTGAGGCAGACTGTGTGGAAAGGCTATGGAATTTCCCATCTTTGAACATACTTAATACTTGACTGAATAAGTCCCTGAACAACCTGTTCTAACTTTATAATGAGTTCTTTTTTGGGCAGGGGATTGAGCGAAGTAGGTCCAGAGGTCCCTCTTAGGCTGTTCTATGTGGTGTGGCTCTTGGAACGTTCAAAGAACATCTGAGCAATTACTTTTGCAGAAGAATTCCATTTTTTAAAGGCTTGTAAATGTTCTGTTTTGGCTGTGGTCTGTTTCAAAGAGCTTTCCCTATGGAGAGGTGGAAGAAATCCTCTTGACTATTAAGTTGAGCTGATCCTGTCACTAGCAGATAGATAAAATATGCCTTTTCATCAGTTTCTGACAATGTTTTGATTCAAAAAAATCTGTCTGAATTAGATGTACATAAGATCACTGCAATTTTGATGTGTATTGGGTTGTATGAGTGGCATAAGCCCACGTATGTGCTGGGAGATGTGGCATACAAGGGAATATGTCAGATCTGAGCTGTGGGAGACATTGGTCCTTTGGACTTTAAAGTCCAAAATATCTTGTTGGATAGGGAATAATTGTTTAGATAGGGATTTTAGGGAATTAAGGAAAACTGACAGGAGGATATACTTTAAATAGTCCTTCTTCTTCCTCTTTCCTGTCTCCCAGAAAGGAAAACCTCAAACTTTACTACTTCTAAGACGTAACGATGAGTGCTGCTGTACAGTGCTGTCTTTGGCTCTGCCAAAACATAGGATAATAGTACACCCACCTGAGTGGTTGCATAGTGAACTAGATCAGGAAGTGAATTCAGGGAGAAAAGAGTCTTTTAATTAAAGTGATTTTCACTGCATTGCATTAGAGACAATTCTACTACCCTGACTGAGATGAGAGAGCTTGCTGATGCTCCTGAAAGAAATTTTGGTCAAATTATGTTGTTAAACCGCTTAGGAAGTAGCATATACAATTCTCTTTCTTTTCAAATCAAGACTGATTTTTTTTTTAGTAGAAAATACAGTAAAAATTACTGAAGTTAATGTCGGAGCAAGTGAATGAAGATTTTTGCTTTTTTTACTTTGTAAGATAATTTAGTCAGGTAGTGCCTACCAAATTCAAAATTTGCAGAACTACAAAAGTGAATATGAAGAAAGGCTAAAGGTATATCATAATTTGTGCCAAAATTATGAATTTCAGTTGTTGTCATGCAGGCCAGTTGTGTTATGTGCAGCTGTGCAAAATGCTAGCGGCACAGCTGTGGTAGTATTGAAAATATGCCTTATGCCAGGGTCTCTTGAAGGCTTTGTATAATTAATCTGTGGCTGTGAAATCAGTGAACTGCAGAAAGGTGTTTTAGAATTTTACAGTTTATGATGGCTGTCTCTGGTATTTCAAAAGCCTTGGCTAAGGAGAAGAACATCTGCAGTCCCAGACTTTTAAGTGTGATGCAGACATAGGCTATATATTTCACAGGAGCCTAAACCAGCCTACCACTGTGTGATAGAGGAAAAACATTACTTGTCTTTTTGCTGGATTGATTATCTTCTAGGTTAGTGAGCTGGACTGACTGTCAGAAGGTCTTGCCAGTTGCCAAAGCTAGCACAGGATAATAATGTGTGTCTAGGAGCAGAGAGGAATTAACATGGCTGGAAGGAGAGGAAGATCTCCAAGCACCACAGCCTTGGAGTTCTGGAGAGGCAGCCCCTCTTCATTACTGTCAACTTAGACTGGGATCCTGTTGTAATAATGGAAAATAATAATACCAGTATCCTTCACAAATGTGTTTTGAAATCTGTTAATTGGAAGAGCTGCAGAAAAGCTATGTGGTATTGTACTGGAGTGACTGATATGTTCCTCAACTTTGTATTTCAAGTTTTTCATAAATGGGTGATTTGATAATTTTTGAGACACCAAGGAGCATGGTTCAGTTAGTTCTTCAGGCTCCTTTGGAAGGACCTTGAATTTGATTCTTTCACATCACAAGTAAATATCCTGCATAGGCTTTTGCTCCAACAATGTTTGAAGGAGTACAGGGTCAGTTTGTAAAATTAAAAAGATGTGTTGCACCATCATTAACACCTAGTGTGAAAATCTAGTAGCTGTGTGTACTCCAGAGGCTGATGCATTGGCCCGTGCCACAGAACATCTGTGGCTCTGGGACTTAAGCACTGGTTTGCACAGAGATCAGTGGTGCAATTGGATGACAACCAACACACAGTTATACCTTCCTTTATTACTGTGTAACAATGTTCCAGCTATCATTAGTTGTGGTACTAGGGGTGGTGTGCAAGCACTATCAGAGCTAATAAGCAGCTGAAACAATTGTACAAGCACAAACCACTCTGGCTCGTTGATGTGCTCATTGATGAGTTACAGTAGAACTGCCACCTGTGTCTTGTGACAGCACAAGAGAAGTCATATCTCTGTGCACTGCCTATCTGGCGACAGGTCGAAGGTATCCAAGCTACTGATATGGATTCAAGTATCATCCTCTCTGGCCCAGCATCAACATGTGTCACTTCTCTGCCTTGGGCAAGCAGCAAAGGCTCTTCTCCTTTTGCTTATTTTGTTTGGCTCTGCAAATAGGTGTTCTTCAAGGTTTTGTTACGAACTTTCCCAAAACTGATCTGACACAGCTTGGTCTTGTATTGGTGGTCCTGGCATTCACATGGTCCCTTAAGTCTGTTGCTCACTCATCTTGCCATGACTTCACACGGTCACTGTTGCAGATCCTGCCTGCTTGCTCTGGGTTCCACCTTACAGCTCAGTTGATTTCTTCTTACGTTACACCCCTCATCTAAAAGCCACATTTTACACATTTGTCACTGGTAGATTTCATGAGGACACAGCATCTCTATGTAGATGTGTGCATACAGAACCTGGAGATCCCCAAGTGGGGATCCTGTATCTCTGATGCACAGAACTGCAGCCTGGGGGGAGGAGGACTATGTTCCTCCTGTTCAGCTAGCTGCTGGTTTTTTATTAGGTGCCTTAAAGCTGAATTGTGTGTTGATGAAGCAGTGGCTGAGAAGTGTTGTATTAACCTTCACTAATCTTAAGTGCAAAGAGAGCTTTGCATTGTTTCTGCATCATCATTTTGTTTTGGTTTTTGTTTTATTTTTTATCAAGGTCTTAACTGTTCACATTTAATTTAGCTTTTTCATCTCTTGGGTCACCAGCTTCTACTGTTTATTTTGCTAATAATGTTGCTGCTGTTCAACTACACTTTCAACCATACCCTTGGTAGCTTCCCAGATGGCTGCATCTTGCATTGTTATTGAGGAAATGTGCAAATAAGTTTACAAATCAGGCACACTCCTCTCTGGTGATGAGAGTATGAATAGTGCTTTCCTCACCTGTCAACAACAACCACCAAAGCCAAGCACAAAAACAAATGTGCTTCTTCCTGAGAGAATTAGGGAGGGTAAGCTGCAAATCCTTTATTTTCTGAAGTTGTTTTAAATGGGAATAGGAACAGATGTTGGGTAGCTTCAGGATAATGAGTTGTTTAGTGGGGAATATATAAATATTAAATGCTAATATCAAGGGACATGATAATACTGTTTCTGGAGCTAGTCTCCATTATTCCCTCTAATAGCACTGAGAATAAAATATATAATTATGACCACATTTCTTCATGATAATTTTTCAGTGGAGCCTAAATATGTGGAGCCTGTGACTGTTCAGAACTTGAGACTTGACTAATTTGTGCAGGTTTCTTAGAGTGAACTTAGGCATTCACTTTAAGGGAGTCCTAAAAATTGCACCTTCTAAATTAACTCTCAAAATGTTCCTATACGCAATTTAAAAAAAAAAAACAAACAAACAACTTTGTCATAAAGAACTCCTGTTTAGAAGAGGTTTTCTCAAAATATGTGTCATGTGTCTGCTCTCCTGTATATTAAACAATGAATACAGAGGTATGTCACTTCTTCAGTGTCATGGTTCAGGCTGTATTTGCAAGAGTGGAACAAAGTGGTGAAACAAGGTAGAAGACATCTTACTGTCTCAAGTGTATACAATTCTAGATGGATTTTTGCTGTTTCCTAGTATGGACAAAATGGACCTTTTCTTAGGTGTGTTCAGTAAAAGTTCATAATTTTTTCTGAGTTTGAGTGAAAGATTCCATTTTCTTCACAAAATTAATTTCAAATTCACAACTTCTCTTGGCTTTCTCATCTTCCACCTAAAGTAGGTGATAAATTTCCTCCTCTGGTCTCTATTCTGCTCGTCTTTTTTGCTAAACACTGATTTCTTGTCTGTGCCTTGTATCTGTCTGTATCTTATTTGTTTTCTTACATGATTCAGATATTTTACTTAGTGTGTGTTTGACTTGTTTCTGTAAGTTTTCATTGCTGCCCTAACAGTTTAAAACTGTTAATAAAGGTAGGTGTTTTAGGCCATGCTATTTTGAAAGTACAATAAACCAAAGGAGTTTCCCACATCAAATTTAGATAAACTTTAAAAACTTATTTTGCTTTTAATCAACTCTTCTTAAATAAATATGATAGGACAAAATGGTTTTGACATTTTAACAAGATTGATTGCGGAGGAAGTGCTAAACTGAATTTTGGCAGGGAAACTGGCTGCCCTGTGTGCCTGCCTTTATTCATTAGCTTGGTGGGAGGAGATGACTTTTTGATAAGAGTCAAAGCCTAAAACACTCGGAAACC